>JAHLJT010008756.1:1458700-1515872 GCA_031308135.1 Acheta domesticus | reverse complement strand
TCTTTGATTCATTTATTTCAGTTAATAAATATTCTAGGTAAATCACGTTTCTCAAAACGTCACTTAGCATTTGTAAAAGATTCGAAAATTTTACAATTATTGGTGGAATAGATAGGCAATGCAGGTTCAAAACATATCTTCCTGTCCTTTTTTATTTTCAAAAAATAATTTAAAGAGTCAATTTTGCCTTTTTAAATAGGCCTAGAACCATTTACAAATTTTGGGCTATCAGGAAGAGCATAAGATTTCATAATCTTAATAGAGGTGACAGGTCAACTCGGTAAAATTCAATTCAATTAAATAATCAGAGTTGGCCATATATATTTAATCTGCAAACTATAATAACGACTGGGATTGAATACCATTGAATTTGTCGTTTTTCATATCGTAAACATTTGAAATGACGAAAGAAATATTACGATTTTAATCCATCCCGTATACATTTCATTATGGGATCACACATATATTAAATAATCATTAATAGCTTTCCCTCACGCGAGTGCAAAGAAATTTTTGAAAATAAATAAAATGGCATGAAGAGGTGTAGTAGGGTAAAGAACTCTCAACAGTGGCTGCGTTTGCTGCCACTGCTGAGGGTTCAGAGGGTAGAACATCGAGTGATCTTTACTGAGGTATGGAAATGAATTAATAGAAACACAGAACAAATTGAAAATTAGGTATTTTTAAGCAGGGAACAAGTTTGTTACTTACCCATTGAATTTTAGGAAACAAATTTAGGACATTATCCAAATAATTTATGAAAACTAAAAAATTGTTCTTAAACGAAACAACAATGGTGCTTTTCCCTCAGGCACTAATTAAAAATGCCAACAATTTTCGCGCGTTTTGGGAGACATTGCAGCGTGAATGAACGACATCCTAATTATCTTGGCCCTGTATCACAACTAACCTAACATTCTCCCTGCAAAAACAACTGTTTTCCAATTTTCTGGAATAATTTTAAACTGAGACTCAGTAAGAATTATAAAAATTGTAGAAAAACTCGCAAAACTAGTAAATTCTGCACGCTGGAAGATTCGGGGTATGTTAAATAAAGAAATTATTTAAAAAATATTTTTCTCTTTCAAGTTTATTTTCACATAAACAATAGGTATTAAATGTCAAATTGAATACTAAACATTCACTAATTTATAATTTATGAAAAAAATGCATACACATGTGAAGGGTAACAGAATAACGAATGAAATGTTTGACTACTTTTGTCATTATAATAATTTCAGTAATGAATTACATTGTATTTCTAGTGTGTTTTACACATTTGCAAGGGTATTTTATATTTATTAAAGTGATCTACTTAAACGCAGCAAAAACAGCCCACATTACTGCATCTGTTCCATCAGATTTCCGGTTTTCTGCTTCGCAATTGAGTTCAAAAAGTTCTTTGGCCCTCGCCATAGCCATCTTAAAATGGTTGTCCTCGAGGGAAACAAAGCGCTATCCACAGTCAGGACGCTTGAGCCATGATAATGAGAGATAACACTCTCTTATCCATTCGATGTGGGTCCTTTACCCAGTTTGAAAGAAGTGCATCTTGGATCTTCTTATTACTGGGCTTTTACTTCTTGGTCTACAAGAGGGTGTATTATCATGTCAAACAAAACAAAATTTTTTCCATCAGCGAGAATGCCCTTTTCCACCAGATTCTTTGCTACTCTTTCTCTCACCTTCCTTAATTGATACGTAAACTTCGATGGACTCCACGTGTTTCCAGTGAGGTAGTCTATCCAGTTATTTACTGTGTCGGGGGGATTCATGGATTTTACATGCTTCAAAGTTTCATCCATAATGCGTTACCTGTTGGTTCATCGTTCTTTATAGTCAGATGACGTCTCAACAAGCCTTTCCGTAAAATCCCGTGGTTTTCCAATTGCAACTTTTCCTCGAAGTCCTAACTCAATTAAGATGCAGCCTCTCAGGTCCAGGTGGCATTGAAGAGTTCCAGAATGATACATAACCATTTCATTCTTCAAGCCAAAAGGAAAATTTCTTCCATGAGTGTGAGTGTTTTTTCTGATTCTTCAAAAACCGAAGTATCGTCGGCACCTTTATTTCCACTTGAACATGAAGAATTTTCCGAGATTTTTGATTTGTTTTCTCGAAATACATTCTCCTATGCACTGAACAATTAGAGTTCATCATGAAAATATTGACTGCGTTTGTTACTGTTGTAGAATCACTGACACACAGTATCAATCACATTATTAATAAGCTACTTTGTAATCACATTGTTTATTGATAAATTAATATTCTCATTATTTCCAACTTCTACACAAACGTATGTGTAAATATTTTAATTAAACCTTTTGTCACTGTCACTTTTGATCACTGCAGAATAACCGTCAAATACTGCAAAATAACACAGAGCTGTAAGTATTCACTTTTTATCTGGTTCTTAGACACATGGATACTGTTCACTAACTGGGACCTTTTATTTCAAAGATAATTCAAGGTTCATAGACGGCAACGCCTCCTGTATATTAGTTGGCAAAGAAGCACAATATGTACCCATAGAGGAATACACGTAGCACAGGAGGGGGAAACGCGATCTACAATAAGGTTCAGGAGTTAAATCGACAACACTGCACTCTGTGGTCAGAATGGATACTTCTTGATCGTTGAACCAGCTGGGCTCAGATGCACGGTACTCAATGTACTCTTTGTACATCCAATGTAGATAATAACCTCCATATTTCGTACTCTGCTACTTTGAATAGGGGAATAATAAATTGGCAACTATAAAAACAAACTTTTCTGTATAATATTCGTAAAATATATTCTGAAACAAATCTTACATGATCGTAGAGGTACAATACAGGTACGGAAGGATCTAGTATTGTAGACACCATCAAAAATCCTTGGAATGCCTTCATTCGGAGGGGGAGTAAAGCCGGCTGTCCCGTGTTAGTAGATTTACTGCATGTGAAAAATCCTCTGGCCTAAATAAAACCTCTGATCTAAATTCAAGTCGCCCGAGTAATACCTTCTTTCTCCGCTAGATGGGAAAGGAGCGTAGCGAAATTGGCGTGGTCAGACAGGAGAGCAGGCCTCATGGCCTGAGTCTCGCCACGTAAAATAAGGGCATAAATTCAATTCAGTTCAATTCAATTACTATTTAAACAGCTCTTGATATACAAATCTACGTATGTATGTTAATAGAATTGTTAATTTCATTTCCACCACCTTTCGTGATATAACACAAAACATAAATCAAATTTATAAGTGGTAAAATTGGAATAAATAGTTTTATATCAACAGAATAAAATGACTTATATTTTGGATCAGATGTAAATTTGTCTTTAGTAACAATTTACTAATGACTATCTGAAATTACTAATACACCACACAATTATACTTATAATAGATTTGTCACGAACGAGCAAATATTTGGTACCTTCCTTGGATCCGAGTTCAGGATTTCCCTTAGGCAGACATCTCAACAATTGAGCTAAGGAATAAAAAACAGCATTCATATTAATTTACACGCCAGGAAAATTCAATCTATCATTATCTTTATTATTGTGATAATTCATGTTACTGGTTTAAAAAATGATCATTTAATTAGACTTAATATTTACGTAAGTATCATAAGATACAAATATTTGAAATTCGTATAAATTTATATAATATAGAGCATGAACTATATAAACCAGTCCATGTCAAATCGCACAAACAAGACCAAAAATTGGACCTTCATATTTTTAATTATTTTCTATTTTTCTCTATTTGTTATATGGATGAAATAAGTTAACATGTGTATTATTATTTTTTCTAACTTTATTATTTTCGGAAATATTGTATAATAAAATTTGCCAAAAAATGCGCGCTTCACTAACTTAAAAAATATCATTTTCTTGAATACACTAATTATAGAAATTCCGTTCAAATTCCATTCGAAACTTAAAAACATGTTTAATTTTTAAGATTTTGCAAATATTTAATTTCCTAAATTTTCAATTTTTTTAAAAATTTGAAAATCTGAAAATTAAACATTTTTGTAAAAAATTTTTAAAAAATATTTATAACGCACTAGAGTATTAATGGTATCTCCAGGAAAAATCAAAGTGGGATCTCAGTAACTTAACAGACATTAATATTTTACGAAAGAGCGTATAATAGATTGCTGCAATAGACGCGTTTCTTGCGTTACTGGCCGTCGGTTTCTTTCGATGAAGCAGTAATTTAATACTCTTGAGGTGGTAAAACTTCACGATTGAATTTATAAATAATATTTATGTATATTAATACATATAAAAATATTAATATATTTATAAATAATTAAATGACGGATTCTTGACTCATGTTTTAATTGACATTTTTGAAATTTTCTGGTCAGTTAATTTGCCAATCTAATGACTCTTGGAAATTTACTAACAAATTGTGGTTTACGCGTTTGGAGATTTTCTTTTCAAAAAACCGTGATCAGAAAGATTAAATGGATTGAAACATCTGTCGTATCTCATACGGTGATCGCTACTCATCGTGCACAATGTACACAACGATTCACAGAACAAACACTAGCACACTTATCTTCATCAGGTGCGTATTTGACTGATGTTGAGAAAATTTTACTCATGTCCCTTGACAAGTGGTTGATTGATTTGACGAGCAAGGTCAGGAGGGCACCCCATCCCTAGGACGCAAAGGGATGCAGTAAATATTCGTTTCGCTAACACGTGGAAAAGCAGAAGTAGAATTCGTTTTGCTGTCACCCATCCTTCTGGAGAAAGAGTGAGCATATGAGTTACTATTGTTTCTTGAAACCCTAATCAGGCAGACTGCCATTCTTTTTATTTTCGTCGTCCACTTGTATCAAAGACTAATCGAACACAATTCGCTCTGTGCAGGGGCAGGAACCAAGCGCCCGCATACTTACAATAGATTTGTTTACCTGTACGAGTTGAGTGCCCACTTTTTTATTATTGTGTTTTGTAGAAAATTGAACAAGAGATACGCCTATATTTTTTTTCAAATTTTTATCTGAGAGAGTTCATATAGAAATATTCGTTTTTTAGTTACAATGTTTTAATGAAATATTTACTTTTGAGGAAGTAATTTACAGAGGAATAAAATACATATATCAAAATATTAAACGAAACAAACCAGGATTTTTATGTTAAGTACATTCGGAGCATCAATCCATCATATGTTGCAAAGTATGCGTAAATTCCAAAATTTAATATAGGCATAACTACAAAAATAATCAATGATCAGATAAATAAAAAATCACGTGCCTCTTTTTTTGATGTTCAGAATGAATGTCATATATTCGAGTCTTTTTTTTAAAATTGCATACATTTACAAAATAGTCTTGTAATTCTTGTGCGATTTGAAGTGGAATGACTCGTATTGCAATTCGTTTCGCTCTCACCATACGAACATGTAGATGACCCGCACGCCAAACACGATGTTACCCACAAAAACAATGTCATATATTTTGGGGGCAGAGTGAGCATCTAAAATACTAATAACTCTTGAAACCCTAATCAGGCAGACGGTCATTCATTTTATAGTTCTTGAGCACTTGCATCAAAGACTGACCGAACACAGTTCGTTAGTGCATGGACAGAGGTAGAGGGCGCCCTCATACTGACAATTGATTTTTCAGAACTCTATGTGTGAAGTGCCCACATTTTATTATTGTATTTCATAGAAAATTGAACAAGGAACATGCCTATATTTTTTTCAAATTTTTATCTCATCGAGTATATATAGAAATTTTCCTTTTTGAAAAAAATAAATTTTTTAAAATGAAAAAATATATTTTTGAAAAATTTATTTTAAGAGAAATAAAGTACACATTCCAAAGCATTAAATGAAAAAAAGGACAGAAATTTTTATAGTCAGTACATTCGGATCAACAATTGATCTTATTTTGTGAAGTACCTGTAAATTCTAAAATTTAATACACGCATAACTACACAAATAATTTTCAGGCAAATAAAAAAATACGTGTCTCTTTTTTGATGTCTAGATTTAAGAAAAAAATATCGTACATTTAAAAAAAAGTCATGTCAACTCTTGTGCGATTTGACGTGGAATGGCTATTTAGCAGTATTAACAGATATATACATTTATTAATCCTGAGTTTCCCCTCCTATTATTATATTCCTCCATGATGTAGCTATGAAATCTGAAACTATGTATGCCTAGATCCATGAAGCAAAATTAGATTTCCTAACCCAACTGTACCTTCATTCAAAAACGTATATACAGAAAATGGAAACAGTCTTTGCCGTTTAATACTATAACATCCAAAACTGCCAGCAAAATAAGATAACCAATGCACCGAAGAAAAAAAGTCAGGAAAGAAAGAGTCAAGCGAACGCATAGCATGGTGGCACAAAACTGAACTCCTGTACCATAAAATGGGGAGTAAAATACTAGTTACGAAGGCTGTCACTATCACAGAGCTTTAGATTCTTTCGTTTCATGTTGGCAGTTTTTGCCAATAATTCTCATAATTACCAGATGTATACGGCAATAATGTGAATTGGTTGATTTATATATGTAAATGTTAAAAACATACTGATGTATGTTTTTAATGTAGATATGAAGGCTTGTGTTTCCGAAATTCATTTCAATACGATTATTGTTGATCAATTTGGTTTTGTGAGTTGCAATAGATTCATCACAAGCAATCGATGTTTCGTCAGTATCGCAAAAAAAGCGTGTGAGTATGAAGTTATCCATGATTTATGAATGTTATTGCACCATAATGTATTTATTATTACTATTTAATACCCAGTACATAGCTTTTTTACTTTCCCGTATACGTACGTATACACGGAGTGATATATGTAGTATAGGGTAAGTTATGTAATGCTGCGCGAAATAATGGCCAATTTTCGGCGGAAAAAAATTAATTGCCGAGCCGTGAAAACGAAAAGTAGATAAAACCAGTTGCTAAATTAAGAAAAAAATCCCTAACACGTGCTATAGCCAGAAACACTGTTTTGTGGGTCCTTGATACCGAAAAAACCAATTGAAAGGAAAATGTCCGTCCGTCCGTCCGTCCGTCCGTCCGTCCGTCCGTCCGTCCGTCCGTCGGTCCGTCCGTCCGTCGGTCCGTCGGTCCGTCGGTCCGTCGGTCCGTCGGTCCGTCGGTCCGTCGGTCCGTCGGTCCGTCGGTCCGTCGGTCCGTCGGTCCGTCTGTGAACATTGCTAGCGCCTAAACCATACGTAAGATTTCTTCCAAAATGGATATTTCCCGGTTGATCTGCTACTAGTCCAAACTTTGAGATTTTGAAAAAGATTCTTCAAAATTTGAAGGTACTTTATGTGAAGCCCCCCGGGAATTTTCAAAATTTTCTCAAAAACGGCTCCAAATTTTTTCTTTAAATTTCTTGTATGAATAGAGTAAAATACACTTATTAACATGGCATAGTTACGATTTTCACGGATAACTCTGAATTTTCGAAAATTATGAAAATTTGATTTTTTCGGCGTCATTCTCCAACTACAAAATTGAAGATAGAGATTTTTTCTTCAAATAAAATTTGTTCTGCATATATCAAAATTTTGGTAGTTTTCGTGCAATATTGAGTGCAATATGTGCAATTTTAAAAAATTACAAAACAAGATTTTCTCAAAAACGGCTCCAAATGTTTTCTTTAAACTTTTGGTAGGGATAGTGATAAATGTACTGTAAATGATAGTGGTAATTAGATGACATTAAAGCCACATTGCTCTATAGGTTGTTTTTTCAAACATTACAAAAATGTAAATTTTTTCACATGTTATTTTTTTGTTTTTTCAAAAATTATATAATGTAAATTTTTTGAAACATCCCTCACATCTTTAATATGCCCATTATCCGCAATTTGTAAAGATTATTATATTGTGAGTGTAGTGCTTCAAATAACTTCAAATAAAGTATTTTGAAAACTCAAAAAATTTCTGTGAAAATGAGCTTCAAATTTCGCATTTTAGAAGTGCTAAAACGCCATTTTCTCTTAAACGGCACATAATTTTTAAAAGAAAATTGCCATTTACGGCTAGGTTTTTGTATTCTTTAATATTCTAAATTAATGTTTCCGTTCTACCAACAGGAAACCGAAAAATTAAGAAAATGCCAAAAAAGTGTACTTTTGGCGGTAATAGATGGCAGGTGGCAAGAAAGAGTTTGTGGCAATTCCGAATAGCTAGCGAAGACCCAAGGAAATAGAAAACTAATACGGGAAAGTCTGTGCCATTCTGTAGCACCACTAGTTACTTCGTTTTTTTGTTAAAGTTGTGTCTTAATTTTTTTTTCAAAGCTAAATCACCTGCTTTTAATTTGCCTGTATGTTTATAAAGTATCCACTTACATGAATGTTCTGATTTACACTAGCATTTTAAAGCTAGTGTTTGGTTTCTACATTTTTTACTGTACATGTCTTTGCAACATTAAATATAAATGAAACGGACTGAAATTTTCACGATCTATGGGCCAAGAAAATACTCGGAAGGTCCTACTCGAATATGTTAACGTACAATTTTGTGATTCCCAATCAGGTCGAGCTGAACTAAGGAGAAGCCGCCAGTGGCGAAAAAGTGTACGTACCACCCGCAGTCCTCCCAGGAAACAACAAATGCTTTTTCTTTGTTCCTCTAGTCTGAGACTGAGTTCTCTGGTATGATTGCCCATGTTTTCGACATACTACTTGATATTTTTAATAATTTCATTTCTTGATTTTGATATGTCAAAAAATGTTCTGCTGAAATGTAGGTGCAGTGTATTATATATTATTGTGTATTTACCCGAAAATAAAATCATTTTAAATCTAAATGAGATGATATTTTCGGTATTGGAATTATTTTATTAACCAAAAAACTCCAAGCACATTGTTAGAAATAATACAGTACTTCGTAGTCGCGGTACTATTATCGTGACCATGAAAGTGGGGATGTCTCGCGAACGAACTAGTTCAATTGAACTTTTCTCGAAAAGGAACGGTACGACAGTAATGACCATTTAGTGAACTATAGTTCATCTGTCACCGGTCATCGTTCGAAGTTTGCTGTCCATCGACACGGGGTACGATATGTAGATGTGTTCACTCCCAGTCTACAACTGAAGCTTACGTGAGGCTGGTTTTCACAGTTTTCGTATACAAGCGCTACGAACTTTGGGTCTCATTTGGTCAAGGTCGTGATTGGTCGTGGTCCATTCGACAGCTCTGTGGCCAGCTGATTTTTAATTTCAAGTCAGTGATTTGTCGTTTCCCGGTGGAATTGGTAAAGCGTAGAGCGAACAGTTACAAACGTAGGTGGGAAATGTTTTGTAAAACTATGTAATAGCCATAGTTTAGGGTGTCATCTTAAGATGTATATCTTACACCGTGACCCAAACCGATCGTGCGCACCGTACGGACAAGCGAAGAACGAGCGTCAAACTGGCTCTAGAAAATTGGCTCCAAAGGCGACTAGTTGACACACATATATATCTTACACCGTGCCATCCATCACCGGCCGTAGTTTGCCGGTCATGGTCCACCTCGTTCAGAGATCTCTGGTCTTTCTCTTAAACTGTGATTTTTCTAACTTTGCCTCTGAAGGCCCGTCTTCACAATGGAATATGTCACGGTATTTCGCGTCTTTCTCAGTCGCGCCGGTAGGTATCTCATGATCGCGACCGTAATAAGCAATGCTTGCGATCATGCCACTCCTAGCGGCAGGACCGAGAAAGACTCGAAATGCCGTGTTATCAATATTTTTTTATTAATTATATAACTAAACAATTAAGCGTATAATTCAAAGTATTTAAATAAAAAATAAAATGAAGATAATTGTCCCTTATTATTTTGCAGAATTGTCATTCAGGAGTTTTGCACTACATGAAATGCCGTGTTTATTACACATGTTCAAATATTTTTTACACACTCCCTACAAAAAGAAGTTACTTTCGGAATAAGCAAAGCTGGTGATAGTTAACGTTTTAGCATCAGCGCAAAAAGGGAGACAATATTCATTATATTCAGACTGTGAATTTAAGAATGAAAATAAAATAGTTTCGTCTGATCGCATGAGCAACTGCCCTTAATGCAATATAGATTTGTTTGATATGTTTGAATTAAAACATACGAAAGTCGGTGTACGAGGTTAAAGACATCAACTGGTGTACTTGCAGTGCCTCTGATCTGAAGGTCCTAGTTTCGGCAAGATGGCACAATTTTCGACACTAGCTACATAGCTAGGTTAAATACAGTCACTGCCTGGAGAATTTTAGCGGCCAGCTGCTCTGATAGTTTTCTATGGTTTCTCCGATCAACACGAATACCGAAGCAGTAGCTTGAGGAACGGGCTACGGATCTCGCGCGATCTTCTTTTATTCTTTCTTGTCCTATCCTCACCCCTCACTTACACACACACACACACACACACACACACACACACACTCACATCCACTCACATCCACTCACATCCACTAAACCAGACCTGCACAGCATTTTGCACTTTCACTGACCTCAGGAGCTGCGTGCGGGCAACTCGGGTGCAAATGAGAAAATCGATGAAGGGTGGGGATGAGACCCAATCTAGGAGTGGGGACCACCAATCAGAATACGCAATTCGAAAGATAGCGCGTTTTAAAGAGCGATTTAAAGAGCAATCGGCAAGAAAAATGACGGTCATATACAGTTCAAGTAATATTGTCTTTTGTATTATATTGCAAAAGTTTGTTCTCAGTATATGACAGGGCGAAATATGAAACTACAACGAATTATACATATTATATTTCGACACCAAGTACTTTAATTGCTTGTAGAGCTTATAATGTAATTCGCTTTGCTACAAGTAATCACAAATTTAGTGTTGTGCTAAACACAAAATTTTGATACTGAATTGTTTTTGTTTGATGATGACAGCAATAATCTATTTTTTTATTAACTATGTTTAATTGAATTAGACGGTTCTCTCAAAGCAAAAACATTGTTCTTAAAAATGTATTTATTTATTTTCTGTTCTAATTTCTAACAAGAGTGTAGAGTCGTTTACGACATCATATATAAATATAAAGCCCTTTGCATTCTATTTAACCAATACCCATGATTATCTTATTAGTGTTCGTAACATATCGACACAGAAATTTGCTCGTTGATCTCTTTTATTCAGCTTCATAGTGGGGAAAATGGCCACAAATGTGCTATTAAACATTATGCTTCTTGGAATTGCCACATATTCTATTTTATGTCAATCTTGATTGAGAAATTGCTCCCATGATTTTGTTCATTTTTCTATGATTTGGAGATTATAATATTCCTGGTGAACAATCAATTATTAAATTGCAATTTTGTGTTAGATAGAAGATAGAGTTAGAAGATTGTGTTAGAAGATATGTTTTTCTTATATATAAGCATATGTTTTAAAGCTATTGCTTTAAAATAATGCTTAAGAGTCACAATGAGCATGTTATTTTCTTTAAAAAAATTATAAAATGAAAATACATGCAGTGGTGGATACAAAGGTGGATATACAGTAGTGCACAGAACGTAAACAGTGAATTATGACCCTGGTAACTTGAAATACTTGACATAATCTATTTAAACAAATGGGCATTTAATTTTGAAGCATGGATCATTATTAGACGCCTAGGCATTCAATCTACGCCCCGCGTCGTACTACGTCAGACTTCTCCCCTCCCCGCAAAGTTTCCTACTCCCACTACTTGCACTTTCGGCGCTGCCACGGGCAGACGATCGGCACTCAAGTGCAGAATGCCCGCGGGAGCAGGCGTTGTGCAGGTCTGCACTAAACTATCACACTTGTCGGGAGACCAATCCGAAGCTTAGAGCTGGTCCCGACTGGGGAAAATACCTGGTGGAATGAAACCACCGCCACCGCCTGCGATGAGACATGCACTACTTATGGGACAAATGACCTTAGCAGTCCACGCTCTCCAATCACAAAGCGATCAATCTAACATTATATAAGTATTATCTTGTGGGTTCTTCCCAAGTTCGGGAAAACAATTCTGTGTATCTCTACTCCAGGGATGTCTCCGTTGATACTTTCACGGAACTTCCCAGCAAAGGTTTACTCTATCCCCCGTCCTGGCACTTCAGGAGCTTGAAGCAACTACCACATGGCACGTCGTATTGTCAAATCCCCTATTACCAAATCCAACTAACCGGAATGCTCTAAGGATAGTCACGTCAGAAACAATTATGACGCACTATTTAGGGGAAATAATTTGTTTCCTTCAGAACAACTCTAGGAGACCTAGATATCAATCAAACTTGCATGAATACTTCTCAAAGTTTGAGAAAAAACATTATCCTTCATTTGTGTTTTAAAACTCACTTTATTCCCATCCGGTTTGCATTTATGCCCTAAGGAAGTGCGTTGCAGCAGGGGCGGGTAATAGAATTAGTATGAATTAGTATCTGGCGATTTTCTCGTATGTGTTCAATCGAATTTGTTTTCTATACTGATTAGATTTAGGCTAAATTACATTGCCGCCAAAAGTATCTCAGGGTATCAACTGATATCACTGCCGTGTCTCTGTTCTGGCGGTCCTAGAATTGGAGTCCCGAAGTTAGCAGGATTTGGACACTAGGTAGATAGGTAGGTCGAATTCAACCAGTGTCTGGAGGAGAATTCTAGCGGCCGGCTGCTCTGATCGGTAGTTTTTCAGGGTTTCTTCTATCAGCACTAGGCGAATGCCGGAGAAGTACCCTAATCAACGGGCCATGGCCGCGCACTATCTTTCCCTCCTCTTCCTTGTGATATCTTTACCCCTTACTTACACACACATGCACTAAGCATGCACTTAACATGCACTAAACTACCGCACTTGTCGGGAGATCAGTCGGGGAGTATTGTGCTTGCCCCGGCTGGAGCGGTGCCATGCTGGTGGAAATCTGGTTGTGGAAAATTCCCGCAAGCGGACGAAGGTGGGCACCGGATCTCGCCAACCACCCATTCCATCATAAGGTGGTGGTAGTTCGCCACCGCCTTATGATGAAAAGCATACACTACACTTACGAGGCTAATTACCTTGGCGGTCGCTCGGATTTGCTAATCAATCGCCAAGTTTCTTCCTCTTTTCAAGTATAAAAACACACACAAATGAACATAAAGTACATCAGCAACTTTAACGTACGCCGACTTTCATGTTCTCTAAAACTTCCTGTACTGCAAGTGAAAATTGACTGTGATATTTTTTCATTTTCCCAGCTAAAGTTTACGAAATAAGACGAAGAAAAACTAAATTTTCGGCCAGTAATATTCCAAAAAGATTTAAAACTAATTTTAAAATTGTCGTATATTTTTCGAAAATAATTTTGTACAAAAAATATGAAGAGTTAATTCTCGTAAGCAGTTTGAAATACTAAGTGGGAAAATAAGTTTCTCTTTCAATACAAGAAGTGTATTTTTATAACCAAACCATGGAACACGTTCAGAGCTGGAATAGAGTATAAAGCTATGCGAGAGACATGGCATGCCGTTGGGGACGACATCTATGAGCAGTTCTCGAAAGTTTCTGTGTTTCTGATACCAGTCACGCAAGGCGCATCGAGCGGCGAATTGAAAGGTGACATTCAGAACTCTTATACATTTTTTATCTTATTTTAAAAATAATTGCTCATTTATTTATTTGTTTAATCGTATACAGCTGCGATATTGAATTGCAAGACTAGAAAAAATAGTAAAATACAGAATGTCTCTAGAGGAGTCGAAAACGTCATATTTTACCAACAGACGTGTAGTGGCAAATTTCATATTCTGAAGTTACAAATGTTATATTGGCTCCAGAATGTTAGTCAGCCCCGCATGCACAGATGTTTGGCATGTACATGAAATCCCATAGACTGCGGCAGAATTTGATCTGCAGAACACATGTGCATTACAGATTCATATGTGATATTTTTGTAACAATGAGGGGCTAATGTCACATGTGTAACTCATTCATGGCATTTCTCACCATCTCAGTTGAACGACCGTAGTTTACGACCGTAAACGAAGTTTACGACCGTCAAAAAGTGTAACTTTTATTCTGAGTCATCTGCACATTAGTCATCAGTCTCTACGGGAGAGGAGGGGCTGATGCCTCCTGAGCACCCTTCCCTCTAGAGTGCACCACTGAGTAAACAATTGGCGTTAACTAACATTTTAAGAATGTAATTAACTCCCATTACTAAAATGCGTTGTTCCGACTCTTATTTACATTTTTGGAAAGAATGTTTTTTATTAGTGTATAAAGAGAAACTTTGTTCAGAAATACTGACGATTTCACTTACTTTTTTCACATAAATTTCCAATGAAAAGGGTGGCTGCAGTCTTTGAACGGTACTTCAAACGCAGACACATGTTCTGCACACCTATTGATCTGCAACGCTATGCGCCGTTTTAAGTCAGTGACCAAGCAACTGTTTGAAGAAACTTTCGTATCTTTGTAGAATCACCGCTGTTGTAAGTTTCAACTGTTTTCAGTGAATGTGAATATTTCTTCTTCTTCTTTTGTTAAGGTTAACACCTGTTCATACTTCACCGTCAGGATGATTCAGGAGATGTGGAAATCCAACTTTCTACCTCTTTTCTTCGGTCTACCTGGATCACGTTTTCCTGAATATTTATAAATAAATAATTGTTTAAAGTACAAAATACACAGTGAATAATATTTAGATAATAATAATAATAATAATAATAAATAAAATAGACAAGAATAAATATCTTTTTAAAATTTCGTGTCATAGATGTCAGCGCAAATTTACAAATAATATTTTTCCAAAATTCCTTTATAAGGAAATATTTCTCTTGGTGCCAAACGTATTTTAAGGTACCATCAAATAAAACCTAGTGATGCTTTTACAGTACGTACTTATAATTTGAAACGTTACGTAATATTGTAATACCACTTGTGATACCACACGACACACATTTCAGTAATATTTTAAAAATGAACACGTTTCACAAAAATAATGTTTATGTCGTTGTTCATTGACTAAATGGCTAACGGGCATACGGCCGGACTGACTGGCAAACTGGCTGGCAAACTGGCTGGCTGGCAAACTGGCTGGCTGACTGACAAACTGGCTGACTGACGGGTTGACGGGCGTGCAGACTAACTGACTGGCTGATGGGCGTGCAAACTAACTGACTAACTAGCTAACTGGCTGACGGGCGTACGGACTGACTGACTAACAATCGGACAGACAAATGATCGGGTGAACGGACGAACCGGCGAGTGGACAAACGGATGGACGGACAAAGAAACGGGCGAACGAAGAAGCGAGCGAACGATGAAGCGAGCGAACGAAGAAGCGAGCGAACGAACGAAGTAGCGAGCGAACGAACGAAGAAGCGAGCGAACGAACGAAGAAGCGAGCGAACGAACGAAGCAGCGAGCGAATGAACGAAGAAACGAGCGAGCGAACGAACGAGTGAACAAACGAGTGAACGAACGAGCGAACGAACGAGCGAACGAACGAGCGAACGAACGAACGAACGAACGAACGAACGAACGAGCAAAGAAGAGAGCGAACAAGAGAGCGAACGAACGAAGAAGAGAACGAACGAACAAAGAAGTGAGCGAGCGAACAAACGAAGAAGCGAGTGAACGAACGAACGTTCGAGCAAACAAACAAACGAACGAGCGGAGGAATGAGCGTACGAATGAGACAACGAACGAACGAACGAACGAACGGAGGGACTTTTTGACGTAAATTAATATTTTGGTTTAAAGAACCCACAAAAAGAATCTGACAACACAACTTGTGAGAGTAATTTATTTTACTATTGCATTTAAATCGATAACTAGGACTCTTATTTGAGAAAAATTGAAGTAAAAGACCAGTTAATAATAGCTAGAACTATTCATTATTCACGACAAGTTTAAATGAAATAACCATGTGAAAAGGGACACCGTTAGGCTACTACGTTAACGAATAGAATAGGATTAATAAGATAGCGAAACATATTGATAGAAGAAAGATATTAATTGGATTAAGTAATGACACAATGACTTTAATATTATAACCGCTTGAATTTTGTAGTTTCAATATTTTCCAAAAATTAAAAGCAAAACAAGAGAAAAATAAATATTTTCTCAATGCTATTTGCAATTTACCAATTAGTACTGCACGCTATTTCCAATATTTTTTCTTCAATCATCGTTTTCATTTAAAAAGTTCTTATTTTTATTGGAAACAAGCACAAAATCGACTAAAAGAACTGTTTAATAGCCTAATTACTTATCGTGAAAGAAAGAATTTCATTGGTTATTTTAATATATTATATTCTGTTACATGAATACAAATCGGTTTGATTTACTATTCTTTCTTCAGAACATTCTCATGACGTGAAATTGGCAGAGTTGCCGGAACGTAACCGAAATGTCAGAAAGCTTCCTCTTTTCACGATTTACCGCTAAGGCGTTACGAATCTCAACAAGGGCGCTCCGAAATCAATATTTCTCCTTTAGCTTCGATTTTGATTGACTACCCCTCTGGCAACATCCGTCTATGTTTTAAGAAAACCTTGTACCACGCAGTGCTGCTCTTAAAGAATTCCTTCGTTCTGTTGAGCTTCTTTCTGTATGCCCGGAAACTCACATCCAAGGAAAGAAAGTATACTTTGAAACTTTTAGAGCTACCGTCAGCGGTAATGTGAAATGTCTGGTGCGAATTTCTCTTTGAGAAAGCGTGATGAGATTCGCAAATTTGCATCTCCTGTTTTTCTAAAATAAAAATAAGAGAACAAGGAAATGAAGGATATAAATTTTGGAATAATTTTGTAAAATGTGATGCCGATGTAGGCATTCGAATTTTTTATGAATTTGAGTATGCAACTTAAATCATGGTCCACAGTGTTTCTCAGAACGTTAATTTGAATTACTTGTAATGGATGTAGATTTGATTTTGAATACTTCCCAAAACTGAATTGACATGTGTCATTGATGGTTTTGTTATGGATTTTTAAGGATAAACCGTTTGGATTTTGTAAATTCAATTCAATAATGTTTTTCCATTAAAATTTCGTAAATAATTTACCGGTCTCATACGTCATTGCGTTTTCCGTTACTGACTCATGAATCGCACTTAATGACACCTCCGAAATATATTTTCTTGAACGACAATTGGCTTTTCCTTCAACGAATATCAATAATTTCTAAACATTCAATATTTTTACAATAATTATTGTGCATTACAACTATTTTATTCCTTAGTTTAATTATTTATATATCCTTCTCTTTCTCCACTTCTACCCACTTTCCTTTTGTTCTGCTTTTCCATTGCTTCTTATCCTCGCTCTTCCCACAACTATTTGTTCATTACGTCCCCCCATTTTTGATTTCTTACAATCTCTTGCTTCCTCTTCTTCTATTCTAATCTCCACTCTTTTCCTTCCAATTCTCTTTCCCCGTCTCCTGTGGCTCTCCGCTGGCAGGGGTGGGGGTGGGAGGCGCCCTGGAAAGATGCCTCCTCGCTGTTGGAAATCGCGTGTCTCAGGCTGACTGCGACAGGCGCACGAAGCAGCGCGGCGGGAGGGGGCGGGTGGGGGCGGGGCGGAGGCGGAGTGACGCGCCGCGTGTCGCCTTCCGCACCGCGCCGCGCCGCGCTCTTACCATCCCCTCGATTGACACTATTTCCTGTTGCTTGGCGCGTCTACTCCTATGGTCATTTGTTCCGTTAGTGTAGTACATGAAGAATACCCAACCGGTTTTTACAAAACAACGATCAATCGGTGTTTATTAATTAGTGGACCAAAGTTACCAGCGGCAGTCTTCTTCTCTTCTAATAGCTCATTTTCTTAAATAGCATTAGATTTCCTCTCAAAATAATGTATATTTTGATTGGATAAGGTCAATTAATGTGCATTACAATATACGAGTATTAGCCGTTTTTTAGCCGTGACAAAATAACATGTGTGCTCTCGTACGTACAGAAACAAAAATATGACAAATCAACAACTTTTTTATATTACAAAAGTACGATTGTCCTTTGTGATTGCTTCAAAGGAAAGAGAGCGACACAAATTCCAGAATACAATTTTTAATAAGATAATTGAAACCTACACAGCACGTTATCAAAATTATTCTCCTTTAATGCTTGATTAATTTCCAGCAGTACACTTCTATCCCGGGAGGGGTCGATGTTCCTCCTACACTACCACACATGAGAGATCCAGTGCCGACGTAAACCTCGGCTTCAGCGTGTTCCCACATCTAGGTATCTCCTCGACCCAGCTGCGACGAACTTCCCGACTGGTCTCATATGTGGTAGTGTAGTATGTATAAGTGTATACATGTATGTATTGTATGTAAGTAAGGGGGTGAGAACAGGACCAGTATCAGTAAGGAAAGGTCCCGCGCGGTCCGTTGCCGGGTTGTTAAGGGAGTTCTCCGGCAAATGCCGACATTCTCCCAGTGTTAATCAGAGAAACTACGGACTACCGATCAGAGAAGGCGTCCGTTAGAAATTTCCTCCAAGCAGCGGCTGAATTCGACCTGTCTATCTCGCTAAACTCTAAAAAAAAACGTCTGCCGCCATCGGGATTCGAACCCTAGAACCACCCAGTCAGAGGCACTGCAATGACATCAATTGATGCTCTGAGGCACCTCAGCCAGTTCTATCCTCACGAGATAGCCCCAGTTGGGAAAGGGATTTTGTGTATCATGGGGGCATCAAATGGTCCAAATATTAATGCGGGCTGCGATAGCCCAACCGCAACGTATTGATAGCATCGTTTATTGGGAAGACTGAAGGATTTTTGACACTAGCTACGCAGCTGGGTCGATTTCAACCACTATCTAGAGAAGATTTCTAACGGTTGATTACTCTGATCAGTAGCTGTGATTTTTCTTTTCAATACCAGTACCTTTACAAATAAATCACGGATCACGTACGATCCTTCATTCATCATCCTTGGCCACTCCCCTTAGACACACAAACAGACACCACATGGAACGGGAGACCAGGCGAGAAATTAGAATTTGCCCCTGCTGGAGATGGTTTTTGGAGAGGAGAAAAACTTCGCAAGCCAAAGTGTAGATCGACGACAGATCTCAAGTTCCAGTGGGAGAGGAACCTACGAGATATAACATAAACGACCCTTACGGAACTAATTATCTAAGAAGTAGATGCGCCTGGAATCAAAAACGCACTCATTCCCCAGAATTTAGATTTTCTATGTAATTGTATGATTAATGTATTCGGTATTGATAGGCTATTTTGTATGGAAAATGTTTTTTCAGTCGTTTCGTCTATGCCTGTGTTGTACCATCAATGACGGTGTAGTGCAGGCGAAAAATAGTCTTGGCGATAGACTCACTCAACCGGAATCCAACATTAACTGAGAAGAAATATGAAAGCCAAAAGCAATCATTTCTTTGACCTTTGATCATTATGACAATTGTGAAGAGATACCAATTGAACGAAGGGTGACAGTTTATTGCAAGATATTAAAATAAAATGTTTAAAACATGATTTTTAGAGGGAAAAAAGCTATTGTAAATTATTTAAAACATGTACGTCATAAGCTGTTAAAGATAGAAATAAAATAATTAAAACAGTAATGTAGAGCAGAACCCAATGGTAACTCATGGACATTGCTCTAGCTTCCCGTGGTGTGATCCCGGGTTCTATTCCGGAGTAGAGCTGTAGTTTTGCTTTACAATCGTCTGAGTTTCTGCAACTGCAACAGAAAAACAGAATGAATGGCATTCATTGTAGGTCGTTTTAGTAAACCTTTAACATAGATTTTAAAAATGGCAGAATAATTTCGTATTACACAAATTGTATGCAATTTCAGTTAAATTGCCGTGTCCTTGAAACATTGTCGCTCCTGAGACATTTCACTTTCTCTGGAATATTGCTTGTAGAAAACTTTAGGAAGGAAAAATGTATTTGCCAAAAATCAACAGTTTCTTAAAAGAGTCAATTTAAGTTCTTTGTAGGTTTTTAGAAACTTGTGACATGATAAAATTCTCATTCATCATGAAAAAGTCCAAAGAAATGGATGAAACGTTGGTCCATAAAGCTGTGTCGTGCGTGTCGTCTTAAGGTTAAAGTTTTTCTTAATGCGAGTTCTAGAATTTTAGGAATTCCGCAGAAATAAAGTAAATAATGTAAATTTCAACGCCGGCAGTTGCACTGGTTTTGCGATGGTCTTTGGTTTAACTAACACTAAAATTACATTCTGATTACTATTTTTATTTGTTTATTTGTGATGAATGCTGGATCATCCGTCCGATAACTATTTTGTTTTGTTTGCCAGCACAATAAACGTCCTCTTTATTTGCCATTATAAACGATATTTATCGTTCATAAAATGGCATTTTATGGCACAGATTATGACATATTAACCGTTTCTGGAACGAATAATTGCGACATTACACATTCATCCAATCGCATCTAACGAATCGTGGGTTTGAGGCTGAAATCCGCACAGACATCCATCCAGTTTTTTTCCGAAAATGTCAAATATCAGTAACGTCATAATAAAGTTGTTTTCAAAAATTATCTTTGATTCTCTTATAAATTTAAAATACAGTTATAGAAAAATTAATGAAAGCAACTGGTTTATAATGTTGCGTAATAGCTTTCGAGCAAATAAATGTACTTACGCAATTTTCCTTAACATGACAAATTAGTTCAAATGGATCATTATCTAATAGAAGCATCACTTTCTCAACGTTATTTCGTTCTTAATGTTTTTATTTCTAACGTTATTTTAATAAAATTAGAAAAGCTTGCGTTATAATTTATATAGTATAATTTTAAACAACAAAATATGTATTATCAAGTATTTTACTTCAACTTCTTGATAAATATCTCACATATATAGATAAGGATTTTTGTCTAATTTCCTTTGATCTATTAAGCAAACGCCGAGATGGTCCCTTGCTTTTCTTCTTTGTAAATGTGCCTTCAAGATGCGTGCATTGAGCTTTTCTTTGCTAGCTGCGGGAAGGGCACTATATTTTAGGAATAATTGAAAAACAAAATAATTTGTAGTTCGTTTGCCGATGTGAGTTTTCTGTCCCTCGATAGAGCAGTGCATACATAGTGCTTTCAAACTATCTGCCATTCTTCTCTCTTTGCGTCGGCCACAGGGGAAGGAAGCAGGGACGACTGAAGAGATACCGACAATAGAGATGATAGGTCCCAATTGAGATCATAGGAGCGACAGGGGGTGATACGGACGACAGAATCAACAGAGATGAGAGAGGCGGTATAGGCGTTAGGGGCGATAACAATAATAAAAATTAAGGCAATAGAAATTTAGGAACGAGAGAGAGGATTGAGATTGTAGGCAGGGTAGAGGCATTCGAGAGGATAGAGATTGTAGGGAGAATAGAGGCATCAAAGGCAATAGGGGCGATGGGGCGATAGAGGCATTAGATGAGATAAGGGCGATAGCATTCATACAGGTGATAGAGGCGATAGAAATGGTAGAGGCAAAAGAGATTAAGGAGCGATGGGAGTATTGGAGGGATTAGAGATTATAGACGCATCACAGGAAATAGGGGTGACAGTGCGATGGAGACATTAGGTGAGGTAGAGGCGATAGGATGTATACCACTGTGAGAGACCATAGAGATGATAGAAGCATTACAGATTACAGCAGCGATAGGGTCCACAGACGCGACAGGGTGGATAGAGATTGCAGCGGCGATGGAGGCGCCGGGGGCGACAGACGACGTAGGGGCGACGGGGGCGGTCGATGTGTAAGCATCCGCGTCTGAGTTCTGGGGGCGGGGGCGGGGGCGGGGCGGGCGGAGCAGCGTATAAGGGCGCGCGGCGCGGCGGCGCCCGCAGACTCCGGCGCGATGTTCGTGGTGGCGGGAGGCCCGCGCGGGCGGCGCCGCGCCAGCACCGAGGACGAGTCGGAGGAAGAGCCCGAAGATGCCGAGAGCCCCGAGGAGGCGCTCAAGGTGCCGCTCGCGCATGCGTCGTGTGGATGCGTGTGGGTGTGTGTGTGTGAGTGCGTGTGCTCGGTGTCGACGTCAGAAAAAAAGGAATTACGAGATGAAATTCCGCTTACACAGGTTTGTAAGTGTTCGTAAGCTTGATGTGGGTGTCAAAAATTCAGGATTACGGAATTACGAGATGAAATTCCATTACACGCACCTGCGACGTGTGTATGTGTGTGTAATTGGTGTGGACGTCAGAGAAAAGGAATTATGAGATGAAATTCCACGACGCACACGCGTAAGTATTTGTAAGCTTGATGTGGATATCAGAAACTCAGGAATACGGAATTACGAGATGAAATTACGCTACACGCGCGTGTTTCGTCTGTATGTGTGTAAGCGTATGGTAACGTCAGAAAATAAGGAATTATCAGATGAAATTCCGTTTACACAAGTGTGTAGTTGTTCGTAAGCTTGATGTGGATGTCAGAAATTCAGGATTACGGAATTACCAGATGAAATTCCACTACACGTACCTGCGTCGTCTGTATGTGTGAGGGGGTGCGTGTGATTGGTGTGGACGTCAGATAAAAAGGAATTATGAGATGAAATTCCACGACACACGTGTAAGTGTTCGTAAGCTTGATGTGGATGACAGAAACTCAGGAATACGGAATTACGAGATGAAATTCGCCACACGAGCGTGTGGGGTCTGTACGCGTGTAAGCGTGTGCTAGGTGGGAACGTCAGAAAATAAGGAATTAGGAGGTGAAATTCCGCATCGCACACTTGCGTCGTATGTATATGTTCGCATGCTTGATGTGGACGCCAGAAACTCAGAAGTACTTCAGGATTACGAGATGAAATTTCGGTACACGCGTGCGTTGTGTGTATATGCGTATGTGCATGTGGTCGGTATGGACTATAAAAAAATAAGGAATTTACGAGATGATTCCGTGATACACATGTGCGTAGGGTGTATATGTGATGTAGTGTGTCTTTGATTTGGATTGTGTAGTGTACCTTTGGTTTGGACGTAGGAAACTAGGAGATGAAATTCTTTGCTGCGTGTCTGCGTCCGTCCGTACGTTTAATAAATTAGTTATGAAATCAAATTGTTAGTTACGCTAGTAAATTTAGTTTAGAAAAAACTATTGAAATTATTGTGTGAACGTATTGAAAGTAACAAGTCATGGATTCACTTATTCCCAAGTCTTACATTTGTGACATGACACGGAACCTATCCGTCTTGTGTGCGTGTCATAAGGAAAAATTCTGGGCTCCCGACAGTCATCCCTGGTTTCCCCTAGAAGCGGAAATTAATATCGATCATTTTCGGAAATGAGAAGTGTGCTCCACGCGAACTCCCGTTTATATGACACTCGTGTAGTTAAATATAGGAAAGCAAAAAAAATATTGAATCGTGGCGTTGCTGTGTAGTTCGATTTTGTGAATTTATTCTGTACTGACTCTGGCATAATTTCTTACACCAAAGTATTGTTCAATACTTTGAGTTTATTTTGACTGTATTAATTTTTTACGCAATTTTTTATATATGCCTATTTTGTTCATTGACTATCAAAAACACCTATATATTGATGCGCTGAAGAGAGTATTGAATTTCTTATAAAGTTCATAACTTTATTTTAATATTTTTGACTAAATTTGAAATTGATATTACATTAAAAACTGGAATGCAATTTTACCTGCTAGTATAATTTTACTGTCGTAATAAAGCATATTACGATAGCAGAACAGTGCCCATCAGAACTACCCAAGAAACCAATATCCGAAAGACTCAACGAAGAATTCAAGCTAATTACTTTGACAAGCATTTATACGTATAATACGAGAGCAGACCTTATATTTTTCGTTTTATTACACAAAATCAATCAAAACAATCTTTTAATTATTTAAATTAGTTTACTTTTGAATTTACACTTTTGTTGTAGTTTCCAAAGAGCTCCACTCTTAAAGAGCTGTATTTTCCAACATTTTTTCTAGCAAGTACAATGATTCTAGCAAGTATCATGATTCTTATAGATTTACATTGTTAGACCATAATTTGTCAGTCTTCCAGACATTAAACAGCCTTGGGTCTAGTATGTAGCCGAGGTACTCGTACATTAATGCTATATGTGCTATAGTATGAAAGTACACGCGCTGTTTTGCGTGCTGCTGTGCAGATGACAGGGGAATGTGTCAGAGCGCGCTCGTTTGTCCCACAAGCAGACGTGCGCTGGCGTGAGCGTCTGAATACAACTTGCCCCCAACGTCAGTAAATCACTGTGCCCAAACGTCTTCAGGTCGTAACTTCCTATACGAAATGCATGCATACTATCGGAGTGTACGAAAATCACGCTTGAGATGACTGCATTGCTATTTTTATCTCAGACATTTTCATCGTGTAATGCTCACGGCATATCTTTTACTTCAAGTTACTTGCGTACTTGAATAAAATTTCTTCCTTTTCAAAAGAGAACATTTTCATTTTTTATTCGACGCCGTGAGAAGATGTAGGTCGAATTAATACCCTGACTTAAGTAGTACCTCGTTAAGTAGTATTATTTGTGTTCATAAGAATATCTTAACCTTTTCTGTGGAAAACGTCTTCAAATCTGCCATTTCTAGTTTTGAATACACAAGCAGAATTTTAATATGATTTCGTCAAAACATACCTAATTGGCTTTATTGAAATTTCATTCCTTCAACTGCACAATTTCAACTCTTATTATATTAAAACCAGTGGTGCAATAGATTGATAAAAAATTATTCATACTAGTTTCTCAGTCTTTTATCTGGGATAGCTTTTCGGTTTTGCTTCACCAACTACCCAGCGG
The DNA here is from genome assembly GCA_031308135.1 of Acheta domesticus. Lineage (NCBI taxonomy): Eukaryota > Metazoa > Arthropoda > Insecta > Orthoptera > Gryllidae > Acheta > Acheta domesticus. Next base: position 1,491,176 of record JAHLJT010008756.1, on the reverse strand, counting down.
CTTAAATAGTTACTTTAAAAAATATTTTTCTCAAGTTTTTATCCTCTAATAGTAAAACTGAAATGAGGTTTTAAGAATATTAAAAAAGAGTAAAAGCTGATTCTACAAGCAAATTTTCATTGAAACATTTGGCGCCCAATGAGAGGACATTTGGAGAACAATGTCATTTGGGCATTTCTGAAAATTCGCAAATTTGAGCTCATTTTGACAGAGAACTTTTGAGTTCACGAGAAACTTCATAAAATTTATTTGAAGTCCTTGTTCTCGCAAATGTATTCGTATGTAAAAAATCCCCGTAAATTAAATATTAACTATGTGACAGAGATATAAAATACATTCCTGTAATGTTTGACAAATCAAAAGAATACATCAAAATGGCGTTTATGATTCGGTGCCTTGAGCACTGTCCATACAAAAAGTTTCACGAAAGAATTTGGAGACCTTTTGAGAAAATTTTCTTTTTAAAATTGCCTTTATTTTCAATTTCGCGAAAACTTATATTTAAAAACAAATAAGTCCTTACTTCAAGATCCAACTTTTAAGAGCAGATTTTAATAAGGAAAAGTATCTATCTTCCATTTTCTAGACGAAACATGTTTAAACTTTTACAATTTTCGAAACTACAGAGAATTTAACAAAAATTAGTAACGCGTCTTTTCTAAAAAAATTTTTTTATCCGAGACTAAATTGAATAAAAAATGGAACTGTTTTGAGAAAATTTTGAAAATGTTGAGACTTTATGTAAAGTACCCCCATAAATCAAAATATTAGTTTCAATTTCAAGATGCCCTGATATCAGCTATATGGATAGGGAAACGTCGCCTTTGGTGAATACACGACCTATGATTTAGCTGACAGCTTTGTTCAGAGACGGACGAAGCCATAAACCATTTTTTTGGTTTAAAATACCCCCCAAAAAACGTGTATTCTGAATACACAATATGCTAGGGAAAGTTATTTTACTCTTTACACATCAATTTTCCAGTTTTTTGGTATCAGGAACTCGCAAAACGGGAATTTTTAAAGAAGCACATCTCACTGTATTTTCTAATTGCAATTATCTCTCGTGACAAATTATATTTTCATATGATGGAGAGATTACGACGGAATATGCTGAAACCATATGCAAGTGAACCAACTGCATAAGAATGAATGAAAGTAGCTCCAATTGACATCATTGACGACCTCAAAGAGAGGAGAGAACCAGTTGTATGGACAACAGTAAATGTTACAATAGTTCTATATGTATCTTCCTTCTCTACAGACGTTTCAAAGTAAATGATACAAACTTTTAACTCATGAAGGGTTGGGGTGTAAGTTGATCAGTTTTTGCCACTCAACACGCAGGTGGTAAGTTTCATATATCTAAGTTACACCTGTGACGTTTGACCCTGATTGGCAGGCAATACGTCATGCATTGGCGTTTGCCGGGTCACGTTCTACAGGAGTGATAGAGGTTTCGTGTGCTTGTGTAACACTAATGCATGACAAGATGCCTACCAATCAGGGCCCAACGTCTCAGTTGGAACTTCGTTATATGACATTTCCCATCACAGATTTCTTTGCAAAAAGCTATTATTTTCAACCCCCCTACATATCCTAGATTTTAGCATTTATCCTAAGACATCGTCGTTAGCAGCGGTTTCAACCTTTAAAAGCCCCAAAGCGCCCCCCGTTCCCCAACCCCGCCAGACACTTTTTTGAGGTCATGACTTCACATAAGATTATTTTGATCACGACAGGAAGCTTTGTCGCGTGGATTGAAATGATAAGCTTTAAATTTGTTTTATGTGGATTTAATGGATATAATATTGAACAAATTCATTTTTTCTTGTAACAACTCGTAGCATAACTGGCACTGTCTTTCAGAACTTTGTGTGTAGTTGGCGTTAATTGTAATACTGCACATCTCAAATCACTTTCGGGCCCCAATCGATACTTTTTATATAAGCAAGTAAATAAAGCCATATTCACATAGAATTATTGAAAACTGCAGATTCGGTGAATTGCAGATTCGGTAGCCACATTTGGATACAGGAAAATAGCTGAACCACATATCTTGACAATTCATGTTTGCGAATTTAAGAATTAATTCTCAGTATTATAGTCTGAAATAACGAAACCTGAAAAAATAGTTTCTTATGACGTTTGGGAGAACAGTGCTCAGGCGCTTGTCTGTCTCAGCAGTCTGTTTTTCTCTCCTTTAGACGCCTTTAGATTATCTCACGCTCCCCTTGTGGGCACACCTCTCACGTCGAAAACCCCTGCTCTATAGTCAACGATGGATAGACCCTGTGATGTGTTTGCGGCTTCGATAGTGTTACCAATGACTATCGAAGCTTACACCAGAGTTGGCGAGTTCAAACCTCAACAAAGCCGTGATGTTCGGCAACGAAGCCGTAATGTAAGTAGAAGTGGACACTCGTGCTGGATGCTAGATGGGGCAGATACTTTTGCTGTGAACTTTGTGTTAACTGGAAATTGACTTGGAACCAAACTAAGGCATTATTGTTTGTTTGAATTGAATTGCCGTATTGTACGTGGCGAGACTCAGGCCATGAGGCCTGCTCTTCCGTCTGACCACGCAAATTTTGCTACACTCCTTTCCCCGGAAAGAGCGGAAAGAAGGTATTACTTAGGCGACGAAACCGGCGATTTTGAATTTAGCTCAGAGGCTTCACTTAGGCCTGAGGATCTTTTACATGCAAGTAAATCTACTAACATAACACGGGACAGCCGTGCTATGTTATATGTCTATAACACGGGACAGCCGGCATTACTTCCCCTCCGAAGGAAGGCGTACGAAGGATTTTTTTTCGCCCATAAAAATCCACGGCTTCGAACGGGTTTGAAATCGCGAACTTGGGTATAGCAGTTCATTACGCTAACCGCTACACCATCTCCATTGATTGATTGATTGATTGATTGGTGTGCAGCGGCGCCGCGAGGAGTGCGAGCGGAAGGCGCGGCGGGGGGAGATGGACCCGCGCCTGGAGTTCGTCTTCCAGCTGCTCATGGACGCCACGCAGCTGCCGCGCTCCGAGCTCATGGACTACGTCTTCGAGAGCAACATGGTGAGTGGCCTCCCCTCGTCACGTGTTTGTATTTTGTGTCGATTGCTGTGTCCCTCGTGCGTGGACTTAATTTAATTCCTACGCTTGAGAGGTAAGAGAGACATGTGGCGAACACCTAACCATAACTAGCCCCTTCCCTTCATCATAACTAGCAGACTTCGCATACCTCTTCTTTTCTTCATCACACAGCTTCAGAAACTCAAACGATTTTAAAGGAAAGATACAACTCAGTTTGTCATACGCTTGTGAATTTCATTTTTTGAAGAACATTCACACCTTTATCACAATACTACATCAAATTCACCTTTCAAATATTGAGCAAAACGACCTGACAAACAGACTATAATTTATATTTCGACAGCGCTTCAATATTATGTTGAGGTTTCGAAGTAACTTAACAGATAAATAAATTCACTTTTTTCATTCGCATCTTTGGACTTTTTATTTGCAATATTTTCCTGGATATTTTTTAACTTTCAGTACAAATTGAAGTAAGTAGATCTGAATTTAACTTCATAATATATTACAGATAAATTAAACTCTATTAGTATTTCAGAGGTTGAGAATTTCAGTCCGCACAAAGGAATATTAAAGGCATTTCCTCGATTAAATATTTAAATAGGTACTTTGTAACTCATTGCAATGTCAATGGTCAACTATCAGAAATGTATTAAGGAATTTACTGTCAGCAAAACAAGGTAATGTGTTTCCCAATCAGAACATCAAATATTATGTCCTGTATAACTACGTCTTAAAAAGAGCCAATTCAAAGGCCCTCATCTGAGAGCGGCTACTATGTGATTTGTTCTTCACGAAAAAAATATAGCTCCTCGCGGCAAATAACTTTTTAGTGGCCCATGGAGACATACAAAAGAAACGTAGGTATCGAAAGAAACATCATAAATATTAAATTTAAAAAGAATTGCAAAACAGAACTACTCATATATTTTTATTGTAAATTGCAGACCAAGAAACAAACTAGAATATTAACACGTCGTTTGATTTCAATGCGATTGTATATGCAATGAAAATAAGTCGGTAGGGTAAGATTTGATTCTCGCAATTGAAAGTCATTCACACTCTGTTCGTTCAATGCAATTCGCACTCCCGTGGGAAGTGCACATTTTATTGTCAATTTCTAATTATGTCCATTATTACTTAAAGTATCTTGATAAAATATGAATAAATAATTGTGTACGGCATATTTAACCGTTTGAAAAACTAGAGTCTACTCTAACTAGCTATGAATTTATTTTGGGCATCACTATAACTTAATTATTCGATAATAGAGAAATAGAATCTTCTGGATGAATCCGCAAAAGTTTTCCCTCCCAGTACACAGAGTCCCGTCGATTGACATCGCATTTGTTTGAATTGCTGAACTGGATATGATCTAACCGTGACGGACGGACGGACGGACGGACGCAGGTTACTCGATTATAATATAAGGATTTAGTGTATATTACGTATTTTATATCCACCTTGCGAAATTAAAAGATGTCTTAAAATAGGACTTTAATCTAAGCACTCTCTGAAGTAACAGAAAGAGTCACTTCAAGTCAATTTTAAAGGAAGTTTTATTACATTTTCAGAAATCTTTAAATCAATTATCTATTTCAATTTGTAAACACAAATTAAAGATGCATTCTAAAGGACATCTTTGATAATAAAGTCAAACAAATACTAAGAAGTTTTGAAAGAAAGAAATTTTCTGTGAGCTTACCATAAACCCTTCAATTATTCAACAGAAGTAATTTTTCATTTTTGTCTATTCATGTCAAAATTGTGCACTAAAACGGCTTCACAGATTGAGTATTTTGATTGAAGTTCCTCAGAAGAATAGAGTTCGGGGATCTCATTCAATTAACCGGGAAACGTTGTGGTAGGTTTATTTTAAGCATTGAACAGGCAATATTGAGAACAATGCTTTGTACATTCACTGCCTGCCTGACATTGCATGTTTTCTCTCAAAGGTAGCAGAAAAATAACGATCATTGAGTATAAAAATAAATAAGCTGTAATGTATTACTCATTAAATAATAATTTATCGTTGTTTGTAAACATTTTTTTACTCACAGTATTCAATTACGTAACGTAATTTACTAATTGTGTCTTTTTGGATCGTATTCAATCATCTGAACCTTCCAAAGGGTGAAAAATCTATACGTGATGAATGCACCTACAAAATTTATAGGAGGTTTTAAAAACATTTTCTAGATGAATCTATTTAATGACTAATTAATATCTATTGTGAATCTATACTCTTAAAATCAGTTAAAATATCTTCTTTTGGTATGAGTACATTCATTTTCTGTAGTGTAGGTTTAAAATGTTACGAAAAATATTATTGAAAAAATGTTTTGCATCAATAGTCGCACTTTCCTCGCACGTATGCATTATTCATACAGAGTTTTCTTTTACCTCAATTCAAAATGTTTTTACACGATGCTTTATATTGTGAATATTACCATTTCTATTAGCCCACATCACTCGCAAAATCACGTAATCTCCATGCGGCAATTTTGGACGTGTCATCACAACCAAGCTTTGGGTTGCTTAGGTGGATGCCAAGCATGACATGAGTTGTTCCGTGCTGTTGCAGCTGGACGAGATCAACCAGGTGTTCCTGCCGCACATGCGCAACAAGCTCATGTGGTTCTACCAGGAGGTGCCCGAGCCGGAGCCCGCGCCACAGCCCGAGCAGGTTTGTTGATCCCGGCGTCTGCGTCTGCGCCCTCCCTCGCATTCGCCCTTGCATTCATAGAACACGCGTCCCCAGTTCAGTTGGATGGTCACATCGAGCTGGTAGTCATTGTACCTGCCGGAGAAGGTGGCTCAGGGCATCAACGCATGTCACTGCAGTGCCTCTGACTTGGGTATCGTCGGGTTCCACTTCTCATGGTGGAAGGATTTTCCAATACTATCTTCATAGCTAGGTTGAATTCAGCCGCTGTCGGGAGGAGAATTCTGGCGTCCGGCTGCTCCAATTTGTGGTTTTCCCTTGCTTTCTCCGATCAACACCATGCGAATGCCTGAGCAATACCCTAACAAACGCGAATTTCCATCCTGTTCCTTGTCCTTACCTCACCTCTTACACATACTTAACCATACATGCATCTATCGCACTTGTCTGGAGCTTAGAGATTGTCCCGGCTGGGGTGAATGCCCGCTGGTGGGAGATACCTGGTTGAGGAAATACCCGCAAGCCGACGTGTAGGTCGGTGCCGGATCTCTTCAGCTAGCGAAGGAAGATCACCACCTTTATCAATGAAAACGCGCACTACACTTACGAAACAAATGGCTTCAGCCGTTCGCACACCTGAAAACACTAATCAATCAATCAATCAGCCCGGCCGTCTGCTCTCGCCTTCACTGTTGCATACACAAAGCACACGCTTTCAGATCAGTTACGAGAACGCGTCAGGCTGATCATTCTACCTCAGACCTGCACAGCATTTTGTACTTTCACTGACCTCAGGAGCTGCGTGAGGGCAACTCGGGTGCAAATGAGAAAATCGATGAAGGGTGGGGATGAGACCCAATCTAGGAGTGGGGACCACCAATCAGAATGCGCGATTCGCAAGATAGCGCGTAAATTTAAAAACCAATCGGCAAGAAAATGACGGTCATATACAGTTCAAGTAATATTGTCTTTTGTATTATATTGCAAAAGTTTGTTCTCGGTATATGATAGGGTGGAATATGAAACTACAACGAATTATACATATTAAATTTCGACACCAAGTATTATAATTGCTTGTAGGGCTGATAATGTAATTCGCTTTGCTACGATGTAATCACAAATTTAGTGTTGTGCTAAACACAAAATTTTGATACTGAATTGTTTTTGTATGACAGCAATAAACTATTTTTTATTAACTATGTTTAATTGAATAAGACGGTTCTCTCAAAGCAAAAACATATTGTTCTTAAAAAATCATGATTATTTTCTGTTCTAATTTCTGACAAGAGAGTAGAGTTGTGTACGAGATCTAATAAAAATATAAAGCCCTTTGCATTCTATTTAACCAATACCCATGATTATCTTATGATTGTCCATAACATATCGTCACAAAAGTTTGCTTGTTGATCTCTTGTATTCAGTTTTGTAATGGGGAAAAATGGTCACAAATGTGCTATTAAACATTACCCTTCTTGGAATTGCCACATATTTTATTTTATGTCAATCTTGATGTGAGAGATTGCTCTCATGATTTTGTTCATTTTTCTATGATTTGGAGATTATAACATTCCTGGTGAACAATCAATTATTAAATTGCAATTTTGTGTTAGATAGAATTAAATAATATTTTTCTTATATATAAGCATATATTTTAAAGCTATTACTTTGAGTCACAATGAGCATGTTATTTTCTTTAAAAATATTAGAAAATGAAAATATATACAGTGGTGGATACAAAAGTGGATATACAGTAGTGCACAGAACGTAAACAGTGAATTATGGCCCTGGTAACTTGAAATACTAGACATAATCCATTTAAACAAATGGGCATGTAATTTTGAAGCATGGATCATTATTAGACGCCCAGGCATTCAATCTACGCGCTGCGTCGTGCTACGTCAGACTTCTCCCCTCCCCGCAAAGCTTCCTACTCCCCACTACTTGCATTTTCGGCACTGTCACGGGCAGACGACCGGCTCGCAAGTGCAGAATGCCCGCGGGATCAGGCGTTGTGCAGGTCTGTTCTACCAATTTGACATTTGGGAGAAAAAACCGGCTGAATTTTTCTCACTGACTTTCACTCTTAACTCTTACTGGGAGGTACATCTTTCAAGTCCGGACGGTGGCGAATTATTGACATAAGCTACTCTACGACACTAGCTTCTATACTGGGACAAATTCAGCCGCAATCTGGAGGAAATATCTTGCGACGGACGTCTCTGATCTGTATTTTCCCGTGGTTCTTCCGTTCAATATCAGGTGAAAGAGCAGTTCTCTAAAAAACTGGTCACGGAATGCGCGCGACTTAACGACTTATCTTTCCTCTTCCATGTCCTGTCCTTTCCCCTTCCACAGTACACATGTACTACGCTATCACATATGTTAGGAGACTAGTCGGGATCTCAGCGCTTGTGCCGTCTGGAGCGGTGCCCCGTTCATGCGGGATATCTGGGAGAGAAGAAAGGACCCGCAAACCGACGTGTAGGCAGGCGCGGGATTGTCATCTAGCTGGGGAATTTTTTAATGTAAGACTGCTAATCACGCATTTCTAATCTTGTTTGTTTTATATTTTACAGTGAAGAATATTTTAATAAAGAATATTGAAATATAAACTTATTAAAAGCAACGCTAGATGGGACTGTCAACAGTGTTATTTCTCAAAAACGTGTCAAATTTAGTTTTGTGAACTCTTTTTTAGTACTTTACTGCTTGCAAAGTAATTTATTTCTTGGCAATTATTTAATTATAAATTTTATGAAGCCAATGTACAATTGATTATTTTAATTTTTATTTGCTTCTCTCATATACCCATCCTGTATGCCTCCATTTACGAAGAAAAATTCAAACGTTTATTAATGTTTACCTTTATTGTTGCGCCAGTGATACTCCGACGATGGATAAAAATTCTCACATGCATATTTGGAGTGCAAATGGCTGATTTTATCCACGTTTGGGCATTGAATGACGTAGAATACATTCTACATACAACACCCTGCGCAGAATATCAGTTTGACGATTGGAAAGGAAAATAGAACCTAGATTGCTATAAACAAATGTATACTTGTGGATGTGCAAGTATTATATTGCAATTCTAGATCACTATTATGACAGTTTTTATCATTGGCGAAATTTCAAATAAACATTAATAATACATGTAGACAAAATTGTCCTTACTACTGACGATAATCGGGCCTTTGTGGATGTGAAGCATTCGGGTGTAAAAATATTATCTGAGGCACTGCAGGGACATCAGTTGATGCCCTAAGCCACCTCAGCCAGTATTCAACGAAACGCTTACGATACATTATTTCTGACAAAATCTATGACCTTGAAAAAGCACCCGAACGACGGTATTATCTCATTCCTGCAATCTCCATGCGTTATGTCGCTGGCCGCCAGAACAAGGGGGCGCGCGGGGCCAACGTGGTGGCGGCGGTGGTGGCGGCGGCGGCCGGAGGGGTGCCCAAGGCGTCCGCGGCGGCGGGGGCGGCCGGAGGTGGCGGCGCGGGACCGTCGGGCAGCGGCGGCGGCGGCGGCGCGGCGGGCGGCGGCGGGGGTGGCGCGGCCGCGGGGGCGGTGGCTGTCCCCGCCGCCTCCAAGAAGCGGCTCTTCCTCACCGATGGCTGGCAGGCGCCGCTCACGGGCCTCTGCGTCTACATCTTCCGGCTGAACCCGAGCAAGGGCATTCCAGATGAGGGGTTCCACAAGGTACGTAATGCGAGAACTGCAAACTTAAAATTCTTGCGACTGATCTACGCCAAACGTACTAACGAGTGTACGTAGACCAAGGGTGTGGGTGTTTGAGGCGAGCTCTGGGGGAAGGAAATTTACGACTATCCTTAATGCTTACAATACATTTTTAAACAACTAGCCCTGATCTTATGTCATTCCTCGCTCTCCGATATCGAATATTCGTATCTCAGCCCCGAAATGCGAATCGTGGAATGTGCGGAAGATGGGCGGATAGGGGAGTGGAGAGAAGTGGTATATTTGGCAGTTATCGTTTTCCCTCTGCCTCGCGAGACACGCCCGAACTTCACGGTTCTTTATTACGTAGTACATAAAGTATTGAATTATACTTTTTTGGCCTTTTTCTTTCATCTTATTACAAAATTCTTGGCTCTATGTCGTTATATAGAAAAATTAGACTAATTGTACATTGCGATATCTCAGTTATATCGAGATTGTTCCTCCTGCATCGTGTTTCACAGGTGTATTCTCTAAGATTGGTGAAATATTCTCAGATTTCAGAGTGAAAAAATAGATGAAATGTTACTGTGATACGAACAAATAGTTATTTTTACATTAAGTGTGAATTGTTTGTGTTTTGCGCGATCGAGTTAGAGGGAAGATTTTCCGAGACCGATAGGTCGAAGCAAAAAACAATCCATATGTACAAAAAACAATAATTTCACTGACGAAATACGAATATTTTTTCCATGATGGTATAATCGGATGCTTCTGTAACGAATCAACAACTTTTTGTGAAACATATTTTGTTTCTGTACAGCTCCGCTCATCCGATATAAGTGGGTTTGAACTCTTTCCGGATTAACAAACTTTTCAGATTAGGCAGAATTATTTTATTATTATATCCTCAGGTTCACTCAGCCTTCTTTCCAAATGAGTACCAATATTTACTGGCTTTATTAACAGTAAATATTGGGTAAAAAGGTGTCCGGTTGAAGCATGACGCTTGCCACGCCATCTTCACCCCACTTCCAACCACTAGAACGAACATCTACGAATACCCGTTACATTCTTCTGTACAGAGGGCCTTGAAAGTGGGGATAAACCGGAAAAAATGGCTGAAAGAGGAGTCCTAACCTCCTCTAACCCTAAGCAGGACAATCCTGCAGCACTAAAGTGCAAAGGGTAAATTAAAAAAAAATAATTATCTAAAATTATAAATTTTTAGTTATTACAGCTTTTATCTCTAAACGCAACAATATCTCGAAACAAAGTTATTGTTGTGGTGACTTGGACAAGCGATAACTTAGAAATAAGCGATTGCGTATCATTAAATTCATTTTCTTGAAGCGTTCGCGCAATTTTGTTTCCAGGGACAGGTACTCAACTCTTCGTCAAAAAAACAACAAATTTATCAAACCAATGTAACTCTGTACTAATAACATATTGTTTTAGGCTTTTTATTTTCTCAAAATTTTCAAAGATCTATTCATGAGAAAAGTAGTAGTGTTTAATGTAACATTCATATTTATACCTTTCTCGAAAAAAATCACTGATTTTGTTTTTGGATTAAGCGGATTTTCCGATTAACGCAGTTGACATATTACACTAACATGCTCTACACTACCACACGTATAGTGAGAATAGGTGGTAGCTTAGACTTTGTCCCGGCTGGAGCGCTGCCCCGCTGGTGGGAGATACCTGCTTAGGAAAAAACCCGCTATCCGACATGAAGGTCGGCGCCGGGTCTCATCATCCAGCTGGGGAAGAACATCGTCCCCTCTCCCGATAAAACATGTACTTCACTTATGGGACTAATGACCCGAGCAATTGATGCGCCCGGAAGCACTTATCAACCAGTCGAAGTTCGTATTCGCGAAATTTCACTGCAGTAAAGGCTCATTCACAATGCAAACGTAAACATAAGCATAACGCACAGACATTAACTTTAACAAAGTGATAGACTGAAGTATTCACAATGTCCAACATAAGCGTAAGCAAATATTTTCTATTTTCTGTGGGTCATTCTAGTTACTGTTGGTTGGATATGAGAATCTATATGTTATATATGTGTCCGTATGTACTGTGGCACAACAACGAGCCAGGGCCTACCAGCAGCGTCTCGGCCTTGCGGCCATGGGTAGGATTAGGTTAGGTTAGATATTTTAATTTCAATAAAAATTAAAGCTAAATTATAGTACTATGAATAACACAACAAACTAAACTACAAAAATATCGTAGGCTACAAAAGTACGTAGAAAACCGTCGAAAATCAACCAAGCAATTTGGAAAACCCGTCTTTTGTTCGATCTACCGACTTCGATCCTATTTCGATACTCAATTTTGAGTTAAATGTACTGCAATTCGATCATTTATTTCTTACATAAGTATAAGCACAGAAGCTTGAAGCTTGCAAAACCTTTAACTTAACGTCTTATGTGTTATGCTTATGCGAATGTGAGTTCGCTCATGATCGTAGTCCTAACTTTTACGTTAACGCCATGTTTATGTCTCTGTTTGCATTGCGAAAGGGCGTGTGCGCTGCGTTGCAGGAGCTGCTGTGCGGCGTGCTGGACGCGGAGCGCGTGGGGCTGGTGGCGGCGGTGCAGCGCGTGATGGAGCGCGTGTTCATGCAGGCGCTGGCGCACCCGGCGCCCGACGCCGAGGAGGACGACGCCGCCTCCGCCACCGTGCGCTCGCAGCTGCTGCCCGGCCTGCGCTCCTTCTGCAGCGCCCTGCGCGGTAACGCCCCCTGCTCACTGCTTGCCCTTTTATTCCTCTCTGTTCGATTCTCCGCGCTGTACCTTCTACTCTTAGCTCTCTACCTTTTGCTCTCTTCTCTTAGCGCTCCACTCATCTCTATTCACGGCTCTCTAGTCCTGGCTCTCTACTCTCGCCTCTCTACTCTCGCCTCTCTACTATCCCCCCACTAGTCTCGCCTCTGTAAATACTTATCCTTGCTCTCGAGTGTCCGCACTCTCTTCGCCCTCTACTTTTTGCTCAAGGCTTTTTACTCTTGTCTTTCCAATCTCTATGCTTGGCTCTGCAAAATATTCAGATTTTTGCGCTCGAATCGTTGAGACCTGACACTACGAATTATCTTTATATAATGCAACTATCTCCCGATGTATAAGATATTTACTCCGTGAAGTAGTTACCTTCTATTTGCAGTTACCTCCCATCAGTGCGACAATGCTGGCGAGCATCTGTTGTATTGTGCCGTTTATTCTTCTGCATCGTCTCTACTTACAATAGCATAATATTGTCGAAATGAATTTTTTTCTTTGTTAGTATTTGTATTACTTGTTCACTTTAAGTTTGCAGACGTCAGAATAAAGGAGTATGTTATCGTCATCTCCTAATAGATCATCGCATCATATGCATACATGTAGGATGAGTGACATTACGAAATGAACAAATAACTTTGTTTTAGTAACATTGTTTTGAAAGCACATATCTAAAAGCGTAATCCATTTTAACTCCAAATTATTGCCAGATATTATTACTTTATTTTTGTCTGCACCCAGACATTTTGCAATGTTATTTGTTCGTTTCGTAGTGTACTGTGACACAATGCTTCCTGCATTAAGACATACGTGGAATGTGAGAACTTATAAAGAGGTGACTTGTTGAGAACAGAAAGCAGCGCTCCAACTGGCATTGGCAAACTTAAAGCAAACGAGCAGGGCTAAATGTCCCCTTCTCACGGAGTATGTCGTCGGTGCTACAAAGAAGTGCGTTTGGTAAAGCATTGATTTAAATGGGGATATTCACACGAGCGGCACACTCGAGCTGCTATGACACTTAATGGCAAACTCCCACCACCAGCACCGCTGTGGCGCTTCCAAGCCACCTCCAGAACAGCACAATTCTAAATAGCAGCCTTTTCTCTAGGCCGCTCGAACGCGCCAGTAAGCCTACCTGACGACTCGTACTTGCAGCTGTCAACACCTACACTGATGTACTTCACGAATCCTTTCTTTTCCAGGGAGTTACTGGGACATGGGTGTGAATGAAGGAGCTAGGCGTTTCTCGGTTGATCGCTTTATTGACTGATGTTTTCGGGCTCGTCAACTGCTGTGGCATTTAGGGCCGTATTCATAGCCGTCACTTATAATAAGGAAAACCTTAAGGAGTTCCTTATAACGTTTTTCAGTTCATAGTGGCATCTTATCCGCTTGCATAAGAAACTTCTTATAGCTATAAGGAAGGTCCAGCTTCCACTTATAGCTATAAGTGAATCGTCTCTTGGTGGGTTGAAAATAGTCGTAATGCGAAAGAAATTGAAATGGACTACGATTTTGAACATTATAAAAATGTTTATTACTGCATTGTTCTTCGTAGCAACTATATTTAAGTGATATGTACAACCCTCCGGAAATGCACAATGATCAAGTGTATTTAAGAAAAGGTAGCGTTTTACCCGGATGAAAGGACGTGTTTTGGACAACGTTGGTGGCAAAAATCAGCTACAATTAACTGAGGTTTACCGATTTCCCACATTGTTGTTCCCACAAGACATTGTTTAAGTTACTACCACTATTTAAGTAACTGTGTAGGTTAGGTTACCACACGGATGCCTACGGATGCATCCATAAGAATAGTTCACGGCCAGCTTGATGGGACGTTTCAGGCAGGATTCAAGTGGCTGTGAACCACCCAATGCGCTGTTGCCACACAAGACGCTGCTAGCGTTGTACTTATGTTAAGTATCGTCTATGAATACCAAATGTGCATAAGCATTTCCTTATCAAAAGTAACTTCTTATAGCTTAAATATTTTCTTATTCTATAAGTGACGACTATGAATACGGCCCTTAGTCTCCCACTAGATGGTGATATCTGGCGCCTACCTACACGTCAGGTTGGGGATTTCTCTCTTCAGGTATCTCCCCCTCAGCCAGCCTCAGCCTGGACAAGCCTTAAGGTCTCGTCTACTGATCTGCCAATATGTCCGGTAGTGTAGTGCATGCAAGTGTAAGTATGAGTGAGTAGGGGAGAGATTAGGACAAATAACGGAAAAACCGCGCGTGGCCCATAGTCCGTTTGTTAAGAGCACTCCTCCGGCATTCGTCTTGTGTTAATTGGAGTAACCACGGTAAACTCTCGATCGGAGCAGCCGGCCGCTAGAATTCTCCTCCATGTAGCGACTGAATCCGACCTAGGCAGTTCTCGGTGGCGTCCACCGGGAGATATGGCTCAGAGCAACTGATGTCACTGCAGTCCCTCTGACCGGGAGATCCTTGGTTCGAGTCCCGACGGCGACAGGATTTGCGACACTAGCTTGTCAACTAGGTCGAATTCATTCCCTGTCTGGACGAGAATTCTAGCGGTCGGCTGCTCTGATCGGTAGTTTTCCGTGGTTTCTCCGATCAACACCAGGCAAATTCCGGAGGAGTACCCTAACAAACGGGTCACGGACCGCGCGCGTTCTTTCCTTCCTCTTTCTCGTCCTATCCTCACCCCTTACATACACACACTACCGCACATGCCGAGAGACCAGTCGGGAGCTTAGAGCTTGTCCCGGCTGGGGCGGTGCCCCACTGGTGGGAGATACCTGGCTGAGGGGAAACCCCGAAAGTCGACAGTAGGTCGGCGCCGGATTCCGCCATCCGGCGGGGAAAAGAGCACCGCCACCTTCCGAAGAAAACACGCACCACACTTACGGGACGGACGACCTCCGTAGTTGACGCGCCCGGAATCACGAGTCAATCAATCGATCGGCGGCGTCCCCGCGCGCGAGCGACTCCGCGTAACGGCGACGTGATTGGCAGTGTGCGAGGAGGTGTGCGGCCTGCCCAACCTGTTCGACGACGGGCGCAGCCTGGCGGCGTCGGTGCGCGGGCCCGAGGACGCGCGCGAGCTGGTGCGCTCGCCCGAGCGCGTGGCGCAGCTGGAGGAGCGCGTCAAGGGCTGGATGCGCCGCGTGCAGGAGGTGCGCCCCCCCCCCTCCCTTCACTATCTCTTTTATTTATCTATTTAATGTGTTTTTTCTTTATTATTTATTCATTTCTTTTATGTTAAATATATTGAAAATGGAGGGGGGAGCAGTGCAAGCTGCGCAATTTGTCGAAAGCGTCAGAATCTCGTCTCTTTTAGTACACAGTTGGTCTATAAATAAAATGTCTAACCAGCGTGTTTGGCGACATTGGAAAATTCACGCGTGTTAAGTGTCTCCGAATAAATGTTACAAACTTCTCGGGCATTTGAGCAAAGATGAACACATTTTGTTGACAAACATGTGATGAGAAATTGCATGACACAAAGTTACATCATTGTAACTTTTAACATCATGCTCCTGATTGGTAATTTCTGGTGTTTGGTTGTACACGAAATCTCTTTGAGTTCGTCAGAACATGTATCTGCCAAACAAAAGTGCAGGACGAGTTGTTACCCATTAGGAGAACGACATTCGAAGTTCTAATTGTGTAGCTTTGTTGAAGGCGATCATCTTCGACCTTCTACATAGCGTACATGTTTGTACCATTTATTCCGAGCCTTTTAGAAACGTTCACTCCTGTTTATTATGAAACGTATTTGAGAAGGCGTATGAAATACAGAATTTAAATGAAATTGCATCCATTTTACAGCACAGATAGAATTCTTTACACTTCCTTTACCATGTACTAAATAATCGATATTGGAAAATAAATATGCTGGAAATGTCAATTATTCTTTAATTACTGTTGTATAATGAGTATTATTTCATTTCTTCGTAGGAGTATGCGTCTAGTTGGGCCTTTTACCAAAATCATTAATGATACAACGAGGCTGTAAACAGTTACTCAAAATGAGAACGCTATAAAATTACTTCTACTTTAGAAATGGTTTAAACGTGATCAAAACGAGAAAATTGCTTAAGAGATATTAATACACCAGGAAACGTGAATGTTCACTCGCTGCTCATTCCTTAAATTGATACAAAAAAAGAAAGGTATAAGTGTAGTTTGTGATGATGTTTTTGTAATGGGACTTGTGCGTGACGCGTAATGATTTGTAATCAATGAAAGTAAATGCTTATTTCACAACACAATGAATGGAATACTACATATAATCATTCATCTGCATGTAAACCAAAAGAAAGTGTTCGGCTTGAATTTAAGATACCTGTTGACAAATATAGGACATGTGACCAGAAATTACTTTGATACAAGAAGATGCATGACGCAACGCAAACCGTGACCCGTAAACCTGTGCAGTGTAAAATAACTTGTTTTAACAATGTTACACCCAACGTAACTTAACATATCTGACACGTAACCTGACTCGTCATCTCATCCATTACCTGATCCGTTAACTGAACCGCAATCTGACTCGTAATCTGACACGTAACCTGACAGGTAACGTGATGCGTAACCTGACAGATAACCTGATGCGTAACCTGACGCGTAATCTGACACATGACCTGATGATCTTCCACGTGACCTGACCCCACTCGTTGCCAAATCCAATACGCCCCAAAGCGACGCCGGCGGCTGCAGGTGCTGATGGAGAGCGAGCAGCTGCGGCGCGAGTGCGACGCCAGCGGGCCGCAGGACGAGCTGGAGTACTGGAAGCGGCGCGGCGCGCAGTTCTCGCAGCTGGTGGCGCAGCTGCGCGCGCCCGAGGTGCGCTGCACGCTGCTGTGCCTGGCCGTGGCGCGCGCCAAGGTGCTGCGCGTCTGGAGGGACACCGACCGCAAGATCACCTACTGCTACAACGAGGCGCGCGACAACGCCAAGTACATCCAGTGCATGGAGAAGTGCTGCCACTCGCTTTACCTGCACGATCCGGTGAGGCGCCAGACGATACTAGGTTAAATGGATCGCTTCAATGTTCTAAAACATTTTTTGCTCTCTTAATGCTATCTCGCTTGGCTTTTTTATGGCCACGGCTTATGCGTACCAGCTGAAATTTTCTTCTTTAAAACTAAGAAACACTTTGGGGATATTAAAATGTTATTTGTTTCTAAATTGATTTTCGCCAGAGAGATTTGCATGAAAAACACGACGGCTGTTTCGAATAGCAATTAACCCGAGAGAGGTGGCGTGGGGTCCCTTGTGACCCCACGTATCTTTTCTTAGCTGCAGCTACCTAATTTTGCGAGTCAGAAGCTTTACATTTCGTATACCTTCAAAATTTTATAAGTAATAATTCATTTATAAATATTTGTGAAACCAATTCAAACATCTTAAATTTCGTACATTTTCTAAGTTGTATTGATTGGCTTTGAAGCATTTTCAATAAAGTGTTGGTTTTTATGTGAGACAATGTTGGAAAATACAACTTACAGAATTTTCTGATACCTTTGTCGTAGAAATATTCAGGAAACGTAAATGGAGGTCACTACATAAAATGAAAAATAAATGATAATTTTGCCTTTATATTTGTTTCAATTCCACATTTGCATGTTTGTTTATAATAGTGCATTAAGTTAATACAATCTTATAATGATTGATTAATATTAAAATAACTAATTTCGCACTTATTTCTTGCTAAATATAATTTTATAAAGAAATAACTCAAAGGGGTCAGAAATGACCCCGCGCGCCATCTAACGTAACTCCGGCAACCGCCACCTCTCCAAGGTTAAAACAAAATTTGGGTAAATCTCTAAGGTGCAATGCAACCGAAAACTCACATCAAATTAAAGATGTAGAATTCATTATCAATTAGCTAAATAATTACTTCAAATTGTTCTATTAACATTATTTGTTATCTGAAATTTTCAATTAGTTTCTTGAAATATCCAAAGACACAATCGGTAAACAGTTTACAATCGATTCATTTCAAAGTAACATTAACATCGACAACAATTTGAAAACCTGTAATGTAGGTATATCAAGAAGCTGGGTATCATCTGAGAAAAAGCGATTTTGAGTGTAAATGTATGCGCAGGTTCGGATGAAGGATTGCGTCTTAAGCCTCCTCCAGACGGTGCGCCTCATTCACAACGTCTCTCAGTACTACAACACATCCGAACGAACGTCTTCACTCATGGTCAAGGTAAGATTGCTCTTTAATAGTTTCCAGTTAGCATTATTTGTGTGAATGCTTCAAATAAAAGTATTTTCATCGTTGAGAACGGTGCACTCCGGAAAGGAGTTGATTTTAGTCGCTGCATGGTACCTGTTTCCGGGGGTCAAAGGTTCAACAATCGAAATTTTGTCTCTCGCATAAACATTATATTAGTTCACACTTGTACCATGTTGAGACAATATTATACATTTATTGCC
Organism: Acheta domesticus; assembly: GCA_031308135.1. Classification (NCBI taxonomy): domain Eukaryota; kingdom Metazoa; phylum Arthropoda; class Insecta; order Orthoptera; family Gryllidae; genus Acheta; species Acheta domesticus. The sequence goes on along the minus strand of JAHLJT010008756.1, from coordinate 1,472,515 downwards.
AATATCTTCCTTTGTGCTCACTCTGGCATCTTCTAAATACGTTACTAGTTCTCCTGGAGATATCAGTATCCCTTTTCTTAGTTATTTTTCTTGACCGAGTTTTAGGAACGCAAAGTATAACCACTAGCTATTTGCGTGAACAAATGACATCGAGTAAGTTTGTCAGTGAATCAAAACGTAGTAACGTAATTTAAACTCTCACAACATGCCTAATTAAAATTATTTTTTATTGATGTTTACCCGTAATTCAAACAATCTCATATTTTGTCGTGTGTGTGTATATATATATATATATATATATATATATATATATATATATATATATATATATATATATTGTAGCGTCGTGGCGCGCTGAAACGGTGACTACCTGCGGCAGATGGCAGGATGTTAAACAAAGTGTGCAGAAGATGACGCAATTGGGAATTTCTGCCTAGCGCGGATACGGCGAAGTAGGGCGGAGGCAATGGGGGCGGCGAAGGGCCTATATAACGGCACGAGAACAATGCCAGGTTTTTTTCTTTCTCAGCAGCGTCGGCGTGCGGTTGTGTGTAAGTTTGTGCGAGTGGCACACGTGAGCAAGGGGCCGGCAATTCATTGTCGTGACGAGCGAGACATGTATTAGTTCTCAGATGTAGAACGGTGTGGTAGCCGCTTGATTAAATCCCTCCTAGTAGTGGGATCTATTTAGTTAGTTAATTGTAAGCAGTGAAATTTGTTATTTGTGACTACGGTCTAGTTTCTGAATATACTCACTGGTCTTACAACCCACTCTCGTCTGCGTTTTGATTACACCCGTATGACGCCACAATATACAGGGTGAGTCACGTAACTTTAGCACCTCCTGTAACTTTTGAACGGTTGAAGTTATTGCAATGCAGTTTTCACGAAAGTGCATGAGGGAAAGGGGCTAATTGATACGTGCATTAATTTCTATTTTATCACTTGTATTTTACGAGATTTTTTAGATAACTTTGTTTTTTCAAATGGAACTATACATATTTTTTCAGTCCACCATGACGAGCGTAAAAAGACGAATCCAATGATGTACATATTGTCATATGTTAGATAAGGATTTTTCTGATTAATTTTGATTTTTGCGACCGGGGTTTAACGGACGTTTTTGAATAGTCCACCACACAAGGTCATGCAGCGCTCCACCAGCACACGTGCGGCCGGCGAAGGGAAGGGAAGGGGAGGGATCTTATTTGAAAATACGAAACATAGTATTCCAAGTATTCACAAAACCATTGCAGTTTTTTTCCTGAACTGTGCTTTCCATCCTTCTGCATTTTCACATTTTCGTCTTTCTTTGATTGAAGGAATGAGGATGGAAAATAAGGATTTGTCATGAGTTTGTATGTAATAAAATTGTTTATAATTTCAACTCCATTTAATGGGATTTCATAAGATACGTAGTAATGGGATCTTGAAACAAAGCACAATAAGAATAAATAATTAAAACTGTACAAAAATATATTGTATATTTTGAGCAAACAATTTCAATGTTAATACGAATATAATAATAACTTAGGGATAGAAATAATCTTATTTCAATAAATACTACTTAAGACAAATCCGTATTTTCAATCCCTAAGAAACCCAAATTACTGAAAATGGATTAAGATGAAAAGGAGAGTTCAGGAAAAAGTGCAACAGTTTTGTGAATATTTTTCGTATCCTCAAGTACTTAAATCCTTTCCCTTCCCCGACCCCGCGTTTGCTGGGGGAGCGCTGCGTGACCTTGTGGGGCTGACAGTTACAATGAAAATATCCGTTAAACACTAGTCGCAAAAAATCACAATTACTCAAAAAATGCTTATCTAACATATGACAATATTTATATCTTTGGACTCGTCTTTTTACGCTTGTCATGATAGACTGAAAAAATATGTATAGTCCCATTTGAAAAAACAAAGTTACCTCAAATATCTCGTAAAATAAAAGTGATAAAAGAGAAATCAATACACATATCAATTAGCCCCATTCCCTCATTCACTTCCGTGAAAACTGCATTGCAATATCTTCAACCGTTCAAAAGTTACAGGAGGTGCTAAAGTTACGTGACTCACCCTGTATATTATATAATATAACTTAATAACTGTTTTAATAATCAATATTACATGTCATTAATACCGTTGCGTCCGCCAAATATAAGTGGAATATTTCATTGTCTTGCTAATGAATTATCTTTCATTCTAATATTTGTAATAGTTTTCGCCGTTTATTGCAAGAAGGGTACTTGTTTATCCATATATCAGTCACGCCTTTGTGACATTACATAATAACTTTTTGCTTGTTAGGACATAAAAATAAGGTTTTCATGCTTCAAAATATTAACTGAAATTACTAGTGAAGTGATATAATTGCATAGGCTTTCTGGGCTAGTTAGCCTAGAGACAATCAGCTATCGCGGTGAAACTGACACCGAATTGTAAATAGCTTAGCTTCAACGTACATTTAAGTATATGTGAACCAGGATGGCAATCCAATATCAGGTATTTGAAGTAATGCACCGTGTCTTCCCCGAGTTACACTTTAAGACACTCTGAAGAGCAAGAAAATTCGATGAGAGTTCTGGTCTGTTTCTACGATTAAGGGTTAAGAAAGTTAATTACGGAGGATTGCTCTCAATACCTTTTTCGAGAGTTTTGTGACTTTTTTATGGACATGTCTAAAAATGTACGCGTGATTTTACATTAAATCAATGAAAATTCATTTTTGTGGAAAGTTTTCATCAGATAACAATCTAAACTATCTTTTAGTTAATCTCCGACTTTAAGTCAGTATTATTCTCAGCCTTTAAATCAGTATTCATCCCTATGAAATTTTAACACATTCGATAACAATTCTTTCAACGCACCAACTTTAACAACATAATTATTTTTTTCGTTACATTCGACTTAACAATTTTCACTGTTTTCATGAGAAAACTTCCTTTTATTTCCCCGCTAAAACACACTTTTCCAAAATTCTGACTTTCCAATATTAATATCGAATATTTTAATTGAAGCGTAACTAGACAACAGAAATTCAGGAGAGAGATGAGTACTCGTAGGCCTTTCGGCTGGCGCGGCGTGACCGAAGGCGAGTCTAAGGTGCATCCGCATCATTTGAAACTGCGCTCGGCAGAAAGTTTCTGATCGCCCTGGAAACGCGAGGCATAAATTGTTTCCCGTGGGTGGAGAGGGGCGGATGGGGGGGGGACTGGGGACATCCGACCCAGATTCAGTTTCTCTGCGCCGACGACGGAGCAACGTTTGCGAGAGTTTGAGAACAACGCCCTCGCTCGTACGGTCCTGTTTGTTTTCTTTTTAAATCATTTGTATGAAAATGTGGCTAAACTGTATATTTCTGTTAACTTCATGCTGCCTTTCTCCTATTGAATAATTCAAGAGGAATATGAATCCACGACTTTTCTTTACTTTCATTCTATACACACACGCGCATACACACACACACACACACACACACACACACACACACACACACTGAATTATTCATCAACTGTGCCTAACAAATTCTCATCTAGATTAAAACTAATATTTGTGTACAATTATCCCTTCTTTAGGGAGTTTGTTTTGCCCTATTTTGCTGTAATTTCTCCTACATTTCTTAAATGGTTTGACGTCACTTTCGCTAATATCTCAAATACAGAATGTGATTTTTTTTAAATATAAATGACAGGAAAAATTAACTTTTTATAACTACATTTGATCAGTTATTTGTATATTCTCATTTCTTAAGATATTTCTTCGTCACTATCACTCATTGATGCCTGACATTAATTAAGTTGTCGCGAACGTCTTTTGGTGGGTGCATTACCTAGGAATACGCTTATTTTACAAAACTCTGTTTCATGCACCATTTGGTGGTTTGTTCTTCCACTCTATCATCTCTAGAGGCTCATTATTAGATATCTTCACAAACTATGACTTAAATATCGAATTAATACGTGAACTTGCAAAATATGCATTTCTCTAAGACCTTATTTTACTGAAGCTGCTGAATGAGATTTTCTGTTGCTTCATGAAAATATTTGAATAGCCAATGTCCATGAGAATCGTTTGAATATTTTTAATGGGTAGATTTCAGACTTGAAACCTAGAACTGAAAAAGACGCGTCAATAGTTTCAAACTTGGTTTCCAGAAAAAATATTTCACATAAACTAAACTTCCTTCATCTATCACGCATATAAGAAAATACTTTAGAACAAAATGTTTACCTTTGCAGTACACTAGAAAATACCATCCCGACAAAGAAACAAACCCCCATTTCTAAGACGTTAAAACTGAAGGGCACATCTCCCCGATACATCCGTCATACAAACTTCCTCAATTCGGCTCAAAATCCCTAACTGTCTGCAAAAACGAAACGGCGAAACGAAATAACGATTAATCCCGAGTCGCGGGGGAGCGACGGAGCGAGTCCGGGCTGACGGTCGGGCGGGGGCCTCGCCGCGCGGGGGACGGCCTGCGGACAAGGACGTCGTAAAAGAAACAGACGCTCGGGCAGATGAGCAGATAAATCCGCCGCCGCATAAACGTCAGCGGAGACGGCGCCGGGCGCAGGTGCATTCGCATGCACGTGCCTATTCCGAGCGCCTTTTTGTTTCCCGGTGCCTGAGACGCTGCTTTGGAGACAAGCCACTCCCTGTGTGTCACAGGGACTCCACGTGCGAGTCATAGATGGATGGAATCGATGTGTTCAAAAAAAAGTTAAAGATAGCACGCCAACTTAGCAATGTTTTATTGAGTTCACCGTAACCATTGTTGAACACATTTACAACAAATATATATAGGAGTTGTTCTCCTCTACATGTAGTGTGCGTCAGGCACGACTCCTTCACGTGTGTCGCTTCACTCGACACATGTCCCGCGCGTCTCCATGGCGCAGCTGTCCCACGTGCGACTACTAGCACGTTTCCCCTCCGTGCGTAACTTGCACGGCTGCTGGTCGCACGGCGTCCCTCGTGCGGTGTCGGTTGACGGGCTGGGTTTCCTTATCGCCTCGAGGCTCTCCGATTCGCTGGCCAGCGCTCCGCGCCAGCGAGCTCCGTGGCGCGCGGTGTATCACTGCGCGCGCGCCAGCTTCAAAATGTTGACCTCAGCAGGAATGAAACCATTGTTTGGAGGAGAATTCTAGCAGCCACCTGCTCTGGACGGAAATTTCTGGACGCACGACTGGACTTTTTTCTTTGATTAGTACCAGAAGTGCCGAAGGAAACCCGAAAAAAAGGTCACAGACGCTCGCAATATTTCGATCCTCATCTTTGTGCCTTTCTCTTCCATTACGTACTGCTTACACGTGCTTCATTCTTGACCTCTGTTGATTAATATTATGGACCGATTATTGGGTGTAGGTTATTAAACAACACCATTTTGAACTGCCAACTGCACAACGCCATTTTAAACTGACGTGGTGATATGGCGCGTAGGAAGGAATGGATGTGTAGTGAAAAACCATGAAGTGTAACAAGGAGAATGTGAGGAGGATGAGATGCGAGAGTCGTGGTTAGACCGAGAGATCCTAAAAAATGCCCTGGTGAAAGCTTAATAAAAAGCCGAAACGTTGGCAGTTTAAAATGGTGTTGTTAATGACCTACACTCAATAATCGGTCCTTAGTACTACATACACTTGCACATACGTGCACTACGCAACCCCACATATCGGAGACCAACGATCGCGAGCTTACAACTTTTCCCGCCCAGGGAGATTCTCCGCTGATAGAGAAACCTGGATGACGAAACACCGGAAGCCGTCGTGTAGATTTGCGCCAAATCTCACACTACAACGGGGGAGAAACATTCCAATTCTTGGGAAAAAATATCCACTTCACTTACTGGGCAAATGATCTAAGTATTTGACGCACCCGGAAACAGGTGCGAGTCAGTTCTAATGTTCGCAAAAACGCTAGTCAAACTGTTCCAGTATGTTCCTCAAATGCACACTACATATGCACAAGAAAGTTACACGTCGTAAAAACCCTCATTTGGAGGAAAACTGTTTGAACATGAATGAATCCGTTTATTTTGCGGCCAAACACATGTATTTTACTCTTATATTTGCTCTCGATATAATTTTACCCTCATATTTGCTCTCAATATTACCAAATATTTGCTACTTTACAAAATTTTTACTAGTAAAAATTTACTGTCTTTAATATATAATTAACTCAAAAAGAATAATTGTTTTAGATTTGTCGCTTTTCTTGTGCGCCGGCGACAACCTGTACCACGCGCATGAACGTACATAACGTACCCTGCCTGCAGCGGTAACCGCTCTGTGCACAACGAAAGGTTCAAATCACAATGTATCATCTAATATGATCCGCATCTTAACATGTAATTGCTTAGTATCTTAGGGAATCCAACCCGCAGATGGCTGAAAACTACTTAATGTATCACATATTATGTAGAGCCCAGTTCGCCGTTCTCAATTTTTAGAAGCCCTCCTCATATAAATCCACATTCGCGATATGTCATAGAAGATCTACATAGAGCAACATTTCCACTGTAATGAACTAGACATAGCAACCGACTGCTACATATGTTGCGTGGCGACAGGCAGAGGGATGTGGGCGAGCACTCTCATCAGCACTAGGGATGCAACATCGATGTCGAGGTTTCCAAAACATCGATATTTTAAACATCGATGTATTGACACCGATGTTTTTGACATCGATGTTTTCTGATTGATATTAACGTTTTAAATGTTTTGTTCGTGGATGAAAATTCCCATAATCACAACGTAGAAAAATAAATGAAAAATGAAATAACTCATGATGCCACTGTTAGTTCGTGTTCAAATTAAACGAACGCGGTTTCTCCTACCTTCATCAAGCAGACCTCTCCCGAGACGATCCTGACGGTCTAATACTTCTTCCGTCTGTCTTCGTATTTCGGAGATGGAGAGACGTTTTTTTTAGTATTTTCAGTTAAATTTTAATTATAAATTAATATACACGACCACTGTCAAATTATTTTGTTGCGCACAAATTTAATGTCGGAACTCCAAAATATCGATGTTTAAAAACTTCGATGGTTTTTGGTCGATGTATTATTAACGTCGATGTTATAACTTTGAACCTCGATATTTGGAAATATCTGTTTTGTTATCGATGTCGAATCGCTCATTCCGTAGCTTATGTATGGCGCAAGCCCTAGCCTTGCACCATCCGTCGTTGCTCGACAAGGCCGCCCAATCGCCATGCACCAAGCCGAAATTCTTGCCAAGGGCCCACGGTACTCGGTAGTCTCAATACAATAAATATGTCTAATCTAAGTACTCTCAATCGAGCGCTTCCTTCCTGGCACGAGGATTTCCCTCTCTCCTAACAACGTGCGACACATATGATGCTCAAATTCAAGGTTTAGAACAAGTCAAAATGTTTAATTATATGTATGGTTTTTTGTCGAATTTAATTTTATGTTGACATAATGGAAACTTGCATAGTAAGGTACACATTTTCTCTAAAAAACACGGAACAGGCTTCTTGTCAACGTAGTTGAAATATGCTCTGTTATGTTAAAAGTTCATGTTGTGGTTCATTTGTGTTTATTTTTTCGAATTCTTGCGGTCCTAGAGAAACTTGACACATCTCCGGAACTTTCGGAAATTATAAATTTATGAGAGTTTTGCCGTTGTATAAATCGTCCTCTCTCGTTTACTGAAGTTAATAATAACCATCTAATTCTTTGGCATTTTGATGTCAGTACGTCTCTGAACTAGATCCATTAGTTTAACCCTGTTACATGAATGTCAAATGCCGCAAAATTGTCACAATTTGGTTGTTTATAATTGTTTCAAAGAGATCAATAAAATTCACAATAAGAATATTGTCAGCATTTAAATATCGTCACTTATTCAAAATACATTTTCTTACATCTCGCTCAAATTACAAATTTTTCTTGGATGTTAATTAATTCTTTCATTTATTTCTCTTTCATTTATTGATATTTGAATACAACCACCCGAAGTATTTCATTTTTAATGATCCCGACTCTGCAAAGCGCATTGCATGTATAACAAATTTGCTTTTGGAACACTGGAATTCAGTATAATTCCGAACCATGAGATAACTTTCTTAAATCTGTATTGTCACTTGTCATCAAATGCCAAATTTACTATTTGATTATTACCCACATTTGTCTATTCGATTACTTGCCACAAAATAATTTATTAGAAGAACATTTGTATGAGCAAGAAAGTGCGACAAATCCTTCCTCTCTCACAGATTAATCGATGCGGCCACCGCAATTCACGGAAATGCCGGAGGAAGTCACGTAAATCGGCTCAAACCCAAATAGACCTTGCGCAAGAGACGTATGACCACGTATGAAGCACATGCAAATCATTGGGACAGGGACGTCTTTTCCGAGAGACACTTTATAGCCGGTGTGCTTTTGAACGGTAGCGGTCGCTGCCTGGGGGGTACCGCGCACCACGCTCTCTCCGCCCTGCCCCGCCCCGCCCCGCCACGCCACACGCCATCCCCTCTGGCCCTCCATCCTATTTCCATTCGCATTTCCATACGAACCGTCTTCGCTCGGACGGCATCGCTTATGGCGGCCCGGCATGAAACAACGGCCGCGCGCCGCCCGCCTTTGGATTAAAAACAAGCGGCCGTCCCCACGCGGCAACTCTTCGAACCGCGCCGCGTGGACTGAGCCCCTCGATGTGCAGGCACCGGGAGAGGGGGCTCGGGGCAGCCACGATGTCGCTGCGGTGCCTCTGACAGGGAGATCCGGGGTTCGAGTCCGACGAGAGCGGTATATTCGACACTGGCCCGATAGCTAGGTCGAGTGCCGACGCTGTCTGGAGGAGAATCCAAGCGCTCGGCTGCTCTAATCGGTAGATTTCCGTAGTTTCTCCTGCCAATAACAGGCGAATGCTGAAGCAGTACCCTACCAAACGGGTCACGGACCGCGCACGATCTGTCCTTCTTCTTCCTTGTCCTGTCCTCATACCCTATTTACACACATTTAACCTCACAAGCAGTACACTAGCATGTATGCCGGGAGACCGGTTGGGAACGTAGATCTTGTCCCGGCTGGGGTGGCGCCCCGCTGGTGGGAGATACCTGGCTGGAGAAAACCCCGATAGGCCAGCGCTGGATCTAGCCAACCAACGATGCAAGATCGCCAGAGCGGACCAAGATCCCGAGCGAAAGCATGCACTACACTTACGGGATTAATTGCATTAGCCGTTAACACGCCCGGAATCACTAGTAATCAATAACCTGAGCCCCTCAATGTGCAGGCTGTCGGGGGATCCCCCTGCTAGAAGTTTGTATTCACATTTTAAATCTCGGAACCGGCTGTCAGAGCTTTGGTGGCAACATCTTGATCTCTGCAACATCGTTGACCGTGTAATCATAGTTTGACACCCCCCCCCAGTGGTGGATTTTTCACACTAGCTAGACAACTAGGTCGGATTCAACCTCTTCTGCAGGAGAATTCTTGAAGCCGGATATTCTCGGCGGTCATTTTGTGAGATTTCACCAATTAACATTAGGGGGAAAGCTGGAACAGTACACAATTGAATACAGTTATCAAACCAGCCAATATTTATATTTATTTAGCCATATAATAGGGATAATAAAATAGGGACCCTTTGGTGCACAACAGTTTATTAAATTGTCATTCTAAACTTACCGTTTTCATCATGACCAAAAATTAGTTTCTTTCAAAACCTCCAATTAATATTGCCCATCACATGTCAATTATACTCTTTTTGTTACTTTGTTTGTACGGAATATAATTGTAAAACTATATCGTGGTTGTTAAGAAGAGCCTGTGTGCGAACAAAATCTTACCAGCCATAAAAGAGCGAGCGACTGTCACAGGCCTGTCCAGAGACAAAGCGATACTCGCAAACTTTCGTGCGGAAAGAATGTAATTCCTAAAAACTTCGTGTTATTTTTGCATAGTAAAAATTACTTCATCTCAGGCAAATATTAAAATTGATGATACATTTCATGAAGCAAAGTTTGTCCCAAATCTATTTTTATTTTTCTGCTTAATACAAATGAAACTTACACCCTTACTTGTCGACAGTAAATGAATTAATTTGTCAACTTACTATTAGGTAAGGATGTGTACCACAATGAAATAGTTTTCACGTCCCTTTTACTTTCTTTCCCTTACCTTATAAGAAGGGAAAATATTGTAACCGCAGAAAAACTGCGAATTTTCTTAATGCCGAATCCGAGTTACGAAAAAGTGGATAAGTCTTGTTCCAATTAACAGTAAATTACATTCTCCAGCATGTTGTGTAGTTAAAATTCATGTTTTGTTGATCTTAGATACCCAAAAACCTATTGTCGGACAATGACGGATACTAGACGTCCATCTGTCCGACTGTGGTCAACGCTAGCACCTAAACCGTTCATCCGATTTTCCCCAAAATTTATATTCCTCTATCAACTGACAAAACTCAAGACTCTGTGAATTTGAAACGAATATTATTATAGGTTTCGGAGGTACTTTACATGAAGCCTCAAAACATTCTCAAGAATTTTCAAAAAAGGCTCCAATTTTTTACTTTCCCGTATACGTACGTATACACGGAGTGATATACGTAGTATAGGGAAAGTTATGTAATGCTGCGCGAAAAATGGCCAATTTTCGGCGGAAAAAAATTAATTGCCGGGCCGTGAAAACGAATAAGTGGATAAAACCAGTTGCTAAATTAAGAAAAAAATCCTCTATCTCGTGGTGTGGTCAAAATCCATGATTTGTTGCTTCTTTATACTTAAAAATCGATTGACGGCATTCCGTCCGTCTGTCCGTCTGTCCGTTTGTGGTCAACGCTAGCGCCTAAACCGTTCGGTGGATTTTCTTCAAAATTGATATTCACCAGTCGATCTGATTCTAGTCGAAGCTTTGTGATTTTGAAAAAGATTCTTTAAAATTTGGGGGTACTTTATATGAAGCCCCCCGGGGATTTTCAACATTTTCTCAAAAACGGCTCCAATTTTTTCTTTAAATTTCTTGTATGAATAGAGGAAAATACACTTTTTAACATGGCATAGGTCCGATTTTCACGTACAGCTCTGAATTTTCGAAAATTGTGAAAGTTTGAATTTTTTTCGGCGTCTTTCTCCAACTACAAAATTGAAGATAGAGATTTTTTCTTCAAATAAAATTTGTTATGCATATTGAGTTCTTTAATGAAGGTCATGTAAATGTTTTTCACAATTTTGGTAGTTTTCGTGCAATATTGCGTGCAATATGTGCAATTTAAAAAATTACAAAAACAAAATTTTCTCAAAAACGGCTCCAAATTTTTTCTTTAAATTTTGGTAGGGATAGTGGTAAATGTACCCTATCAATGACATAAAAGCCATTTTGGTCTATCGGTTGTTTTTTTCAAAAATTACCAAAATGTAAATTTTGTTACTTGTCTCTCACGTCGGTAATATCTACATTATCGGCGATTTTTTTTACATTATTAGATTTACGAGTATATATGCTTTAAATAATGTCAAGTAAAGTTCTTCGAAAACACTACCGTTTTCTGTGAAAAGTAGCTCAAATTTCGGCATTCTCAGAAATGCTCAAACGTCATTTTCTCGTTAATGGCTGCAATTTTTTTCTTGAAACTTTTGTAACGGATAGTGCTAATTACACTCATTAGTGTAGCGTGAAGTTTATATTGAGTTTTTTGTTTTTTTCAAAAATTATATAAATGTAACTTTTTGAAAGATCTCTCACATCTTTAATATGCACATTATCCGCAATTTGTAAAGATGATTATATTTGTGAGTGTAAGTGCTTCAAATAACTTCAAATAAAGTATTTTGAAAACTCAAAAATTTTCTGTGAAAATGAGCTTCAAATTTCGCATTTTTAGTAGTGCTAAAACCCTATTTTCTCTTAAACGGTACATAATTTTTAAAAGAAAATTGCCATTTACGGCTAGGTTTTTGTGTTCTTTAATATTCTAAAATTAATGTTTCTGTTCTACCAATAGGAAACCGAAAAATTAAGAAAATGACAAAAAAATGTACTTTTTGGCGATGATAGATGGTAGCTGGCAAGAAAGAGTATGTGGCAATTCCGAATAGCTAGCGAAGACCCAGGAAAATAGAAAACTAATACGGGAAAGTCTGTGCCATTCTGTAGCATCACTAGTTTATTAAACTTTGCCGTCGGGTAGTGTAAAGAACGCTTAAAAGATTGGCGCCAGTTTTATTCCAGATTTTTGGAAAATTCCCTAAGTTCAGTTTCTTTGACGTCTTTCTATAACTACAATATTGAAGATTGAGATTTTTCCTTCATCCTTTTTTTAAGACAGATCGTGAAATAACGTCTTGTACAATATTTCGAAAATATGAGTGGTTTTCGTGTTATTTTTGAACGAAACACGGGCAATTTTTAAACAGTTAGTATTTGAAAAACTGCTCCAATTTTTTTCTTGTGCTATGTTCTTTTCTTGTACTTCTCTAAATTTTCTTCTCGTACTATGTATCAAAGAACGGTTTAATGGAGGGCGCTAATCTCGATTCCAGCGAACACCCTGCATTTTTGAAAATCGAGAAGAAGTAACATTCCAAAACTAAACACTTGAAGTTAGAGATTTTTGTCTTAAACAAAATCTGTTCTAAACATCAGAACTTTAAAAAGGTCATGTGCAATTTTTCGAAAAAAACAATAGTTTTTGCGCATCTTCTGCTTGAAGATAAAGCAAATTATAAAAAAGGTAATTTTCTCAGAAACTTCTCCACATTTTTCTTTGTTTTTAAACCAATACAACAAGGTACTCTTAAAAGAGTGGCCCAAATCTAATTTTCATTGAACTCTCTGAATTTTCAAAATTTCAAAAATGAGAAATAATGCAAGGAAGTATGTGATGTTGCAGCACCACTATTTTGGTTGCTTGCTTCATTATAAACAATGTTATATCCTGATAAAATGCTTTTTGAATTCACCAACCGCAGGCAGATGCAGATACTAACAAGCGAACTGATCTGGCTGACAGACATGATAAGCCAAGCCGACCGACCAATGCTTATCAGCAACTATACTGACTCGTAATATGCTATTAGCGCCGGCCCGCTATTGGCGCGCTTTTTGCGCCGGTAGTGCGTAATGCCGAGACCTGATCGAATAGGTATAATACATCGTTTACGTTTTTTCCTTCTGTCACTTTTTAGCATGCTTTAGTATACAGAAATAACAGATCAGTCTGCATCGACCTCGCACTCTTATACTCATTTTCGTCGTAATGCCAGACAGTGAGTTGTTTCTTTCAAAATATCAGCATGTGTAATATTTTCCTACGATTTTAGTAATTGTTTATTGCATGTTTTGATTTAGTAAATTCTGTGGAATATCCTAATCCACATCAGCTCTTCAGTTTTAAAAGTTTGTGTCTGAGTGGCATTTTAGAGTCAGATTAGTTAAAATTCTGCCAACCAGCACTGATTTCAGGCATGGGCTTTGTTTTCACTCATTATCCACTCTTGGGGGTATGGGAGACATGTGGCGCGCACGACGGGTTTCCATCACCGTATCTAGCGTACTTTCTCTGCTTGAGTTTCCTTCTTCACACAGTTATAGAAACTAATACGCTACAGGAATGGGGACACTAATGGAAAGCTACAGTTCTATTTCCCCCGATCGGGAATCGAACCCGGAAGCTAGCACGCTGTCCATGAGCCACTCACTATCCATGAGCAGCACTTATAAATGTACATTACATTAAATAAAACACTGCACTGACGTCATCCTATCACTTCTTAGAGGAACAATAATAAATGATTCTGCCAAACGTATTTGCAAAAGAAAATTTGCGTCAACAGACACACC
>JAHLJT010008756.1:1228904-1455117 GCA_031308135.1 Acheta domesticus | reverse complement strand
TTTTAATTCCCGAATTCGAGGATCTAAGTTTCTCCTACCTATCTAATCAATAAACTGCGACATATAATCTTATCATCATATTTTCGCCCTGTCAATGTCATTTCTGATGTCGTTGGATCTTGAGGAGACGCAGATTCAGTTCCCGACGTACCAAGAGTAGCATATTCTTCGGTAACAACCGGTGATTCTACCTGTTGAACTATTTCCCTGACTGTAGTCTCCCCATCATCCTCATTTGAAGAAAGATCTCCCAAATCCCTAGCTTGGTTGTATTTATCAGCCATTTTATCTAACAAAATGAACCAGTCTTAGATTTGAGTTCAAATTGACAAAAAAATTAATATTAACTATTCAGTGAGTATTTTACCACCTACAATATCTATAGAAATGCATACCTTTAACAAACACAACACAACCTTGTCAAAGCATCAAGATACTAAAAAAAAACACTGCTGGAACCACCAATAGGCTTTGGCTATAGTGTAAATTTCTCAAAATTTCAAGCCAGCCAGTTGGGCGCCATTTATGTGACCGTTCGTGTGGGTCGGGCCGTGGGGGAAATTTCGTTGGGTAATTTGGCTCTTGTTGAAATTTTGAAAAAAAAACACAAAGTTGAAAGCCACAAACATTAATATAATTGAATCTCAAAAAAAAAGAGAAACACAAATTGCAAATTACCTAACATGCACAGATAAACAAATGAACAAAGAAAAAATACAACAATGAACAGCGTAAAAAAAAAACTTTTTGAGGAAAATCAACTGCAGAAATTATGATTTCAAAGTTGACACAAACTAAGCATCACAGCAACATCTTCTGTGACAAAAATAAATTGAAATCCAACAAATTGAATCAAAGATATCTCTGGGGAGATGAGTACACATAATAGTACATCAGAGGGTAGAGCACAGGCATTTCGGATGACAAAATTGCCTCAGCACTTTCTGTTTACAAAAGTTTGCAATTAACCCTTCCTCAACATACACTGCATTAGCATACGTAGTTGTTTCATGCAAAACAATTCACTTCAATTACAAAGACATATGTTGTGTACAATTAAGATGAAATAAACATAGTTTTGAAAACACAGAATATTCAAAAGAAATTGCAAAAAAAACTAAACATGTGTGTTTACACCATAAATGTGAAACATTTATTACAACCTACACCTTTGGTTGAAATTAAAAAAATATGTTGTATTTTTACTCAACAGCATCCAAATTTCAATAAATATTTCAAGATATTTAAGTTCACTTAAATTCAACAGTTCATAGCAAATATACTTTTATAACCTTTTAATTGTTCATAAATAACCCAAATTGTTTCTAACTTGATTTGGATTTTACACTATCATCAAAATGTTCTTTTTGATTTAAAGACAGAAACTGCACTTGTAGTGTATTAACATGACAAGATTCTATCATAAATAAGTGATGTTCTCCCCTTAGAAAGACACACTACTTCAAATATCTTTTGAAAATAGTCCACAATGATTATGGAAATATCAATGGTCGGGTATATCATACATTATGCAAGAGTGTTAATGGCCAAAAAAAATATTAAACAATCTGACAGTGAAACTACAGGAACAACACTTCAACCTGCATTCTACAGTCAATTGCTTCCAAATTCTCATTACTTTTTATAGTATCACATACAAAATTGTTTTGTCTTTAACACCGACCTTATTTCGATGACCGTGGCGTTCGCCACCAGCGCACAACTCACAGCGAACTAATGCGGCTGCCGACGCTCTGTCTTGGGCCTAAGCACGGGTTCTCTCTGCAACCACGTCTTACTGCAAGACCAGATGCCTTCGTCGAACGCGCATCTGCGGTGTGAATTTAGCCACCACTGGGCCAAACCTCTTTCTCGCTAACTGGAGCTCGCGGCCCCACACCATCAGCTTCCAAATTCACGCTGCTACCTCACGCTGCCGCTTCTCGAAACATTCTGCGCACTTCCAGACACCGCCGTTACAACCCCTTCTTTTCCGCGTAGGGGAGGGAACAACTGTCTTCCCCCCCGCCACCCTTATCAGCGACCGCTGATAAGGCGACGGGTTACGTAATCGTGCGGCGAAGCACGCAGACAAGGTCTTTCTTATCGCCAAATAGTGACTGAGCGAGCTCAGGATCGCTACAAGCTGCTGGTCGCACGGCGTCCCTCGTGCGGTGTCGGTTGACGGGCTGGGTTTCCTAATCTTTCTCACTGCGAAGGCTGGCGCCCGCGCCCCCATAAGTAGGGGAGGCACAGCCCAAGATAGCCTCGCCTCGAGGCTCTCCGATTCGCTGGCCAGCGCTCCGCGCCAGCGAGCTCCGTGGCCCGCGGTGTATCATTGCGCGCGCGCAAGCTTCAAAATGTTGACCTCAGCAGGAATGAAACCATTGTTTGGAGGAGAATTCTAGCAGCCACCTGCTCTGGACGGAAATTTCTGGACGCACGACTGGACTTTTTTCTTTGATTAGTACCAGAAGTGTCGAACGAAACCCTAAAAAAGGTCACAGACGCGCGCAATATTTCCTTCCTCATCTTTGTGCCTTTCTCTTCCATTACGTATTGCATACACGTGCTTGATTTTTTGATCTCTGTTGATTAATATTATGGACCGATTATTGAGTGTAGGTTATTAAACAACACCATTTTGAACTGCCAACTGCACAACGACATTTTAAACTGACGTGGTGATATGGCGCGGCGGAAGGAATGAATGTGTAGTGAAAAACCATGAAGTGTAACAAGGAGAATGTGAGGAGGATGAGATGCGAGAATCGTGGTTAGACCCGAGAAATCCTAAAAAAATTCCCTGATGAAGGCTTAATAAAAATCCGAAACGTTGGCAGTTTAAAATGGTGTTGTTTAATGACCTACACTCAATAATCGGTCCTTAGTACTACATACACTTGCACATACGTGCACTACGCAACCCCACATATCGGAGACCAACGATCGCGAGCTTACAACTTTTCCCGCCCAGGGAGATTCTCCGCTGATAGAGAAACCTGGATGACGAAACACCGGAAGCCGTCGTGTAGATTTGCGCCAAATCTCACACTACAACGGGGGAGAAACATTCCAATTCTTGGGAAAAAAATATCCACTTCACTTACTGGGCAAATGATCTAAGTATTTGACGCACCCGGAAACAGGTGCGAGTCAGTTTCTAATGTTCGCAAAAACGCTAGTCAAACTGTTCCAGTATGTTCCTCAAATGCACACTACAGATGCACAAGAAAAGTTACACGTCGTAAAAACCCTCATTTTGGAGGAAAACTGTTTGAACATGAATGAATCCGTTTATTTTGCGGCCAAACACATGTATTTTACTCTTATATTTGCTCTCGATATAATTTTACCCTCATATTTGCTCTCAATATTTACCAAATATTGCTACTTTTACAAAATTTTTACTAGTAAAAATTTACTGTCTTTAATATATTAATTAACTCAAAAAGAATAATTGTTTTAGATTTGTCGCTTTTCTTGTGCGCCGGCGACAACCTGTACCACGCGCATGAACGTACATAACGTACCCTGCTGCAGCGGTAACCACTCTGTGCACAACGAAAGGTTCAAATCACAATGTATCATCTAATATGATCCGCATCTTAACATGTAATTGCTTAGTATCTTAGGGAATCCAACCCGCAGATGGGCTGAAAACTACTTAATGTATCACATATTATGTAGAGCCCAGTTCGCCGTTCTCAATTTTTAGAAGCCCTCCTCATATAAATCCACATTCGCGATATGTCATAGAAGATCTACATAGAGCAACATTTCCACTGTAATGAACTAGACATAGCAACCGACTGCTACATATGTTGCGTGGCGACAGGCAGAGGGATGTGGGCGAGCACTCTCATCAGCACTAGGGATGCAACATCGATGTCGAGGTTTCCAAAACATCGATATTTTAAACATCGATGTATTGACACCGATGTTTTTGACATCGATGTTTTCTGATTGATATTAACGTTTTAAATGTTTTGTTCGTGGATGAAAATTCCCATAATCACAACGTAGAAAAATAAATGAAAAATGAAATAACTCATGATGCCACTATTAGTTCGTGTTCAAATTAAACGAACGCGGTTTCTCCTACCTTCATCAAGCAGACCTCTCCCGAGACGATCATGACGGTCTAATACTTCTTCCGTCTGTCTTCGTATTTCGGAGATGGAGAGACGTTTTTTTAGTATTTTCAGTTAAATTTTAATTATAAATTAATATACACGACCACTGTCAAATTATTTTGTTGCGCACGAATTTAATGTCGGAACTCCAAAATATCGATGTTTAAAAACTTCGATGGTTTTTGGTCGATGTATTATTAACGTCGATGTTATAACTTTGAACCTCGATATTTGGAAATATCTGTTTTGTTATCGATGTCGAATCGCTCATTCCGTAGCTTATGTATGGCGCAAGCCCTAGCCTTGCACCATCCGTCGTTGCTCGACAAGGCCGCCCAATCGCCATGCACCAAGCCGAAATTCTTGCCAAGGGCCACGGTACTCGGTAGTCTCAATACAATAAATATGTCTAATCTAAGTACTCTCAATCGAGCGCTTCCTTCCTGGCACGAGGATTTCCCTCTCTCCTAACAACGTGCGACACATATGATGCTCAAAGTCAAGGTTTAGAACAAGTCAAAATGTTTAATTATATGTATGGTTTTTTGTCGAATTTAATTTTATGTTGACAGAATGGAAACTTGCATTGTAAGGTACACATTTTCTCTAAAAAAATACGGAACAGGCTTCTTGTCAACGTAGTTGAAATATGCTCTGTTATGTTAAAAGTTCATTGTGGTTATTTTTTTCGAATTCTTGCGGTCCTAGAGAAACTTGACACATCTCCGGAACTTTCGGAAATTATAAATTTATGAGAGTTTTGCCGTTGTATAAATTGTCCTCTCTCGTTTACTGAAGTTAATAATAACCATCTAATTCTTTGGCATTTTGTCGTCAGTACGTCTCTGAACTAGATCCATTAGTTTAACCCTCTTACATGAATGTCAAATGCCGCAAAATTGCCACAATTTGGTTGTTTATAATTGTTTCAAAGAGATCAATAAAATTCACAATAAGAATATTGTCAGCATTTAAATATCGTTACTTATTCAAAATACATTTTCTTACATTCGCTAAAATTACAAATTTTTCTTGGATGTTAATTAATTCTTTCATTTATTTCTCTTTCATTTATTGATATTTGAATACAACCACCCGAAGTATTTCATTTTTAATGATCCCGACTCTGCAAAGCGCATTGCATGTATAACAAATTTGCTTTTGGAACACTGGAATTCAGTATAATTCCGAACCATGAGATAACTTCCTTAAATCTGTAATGTCACTTGTCATCAAATGCCAAATTTACTATTTGATTATTACCACATTTGTCTATTCGATTACTTGCCACAAAATAATTTATTAGAAGAACATTTGTATGAGCAAGAAAGTGCGACAAATCCTTCCTCTCTCACAGATTAATCGATGCGGCCACCGCAATTCACGGAAATGCCGGAGGAAGTCACGTAAATCCGCTCAAACGCAAATAGACCTTGCGCAAGAGACGTATGACCACGTATGAAGCACATGCAAATCATTGGGACAGGGACGTCTTTTCCGAGAGACACTTTATAGCCGGTGTGCTTTTGAACGGTAGCGGTCGCTGCCTGGGGGGTACCGCGCACCACGCTCTCTCCGCCGTGTCCCGCCCCGCCCCGCCACGCCACACGCCATCCCCGCTGGCCCTCCATCCTATTTCCATTCGCATTTCCATACGGAACCGTCTTCGCTCGGACGGCATCGCTTATGGCGGCCCGGCATGAAACAACGGCCGCGCGCCGCCCGCCTTTGGATTAAAAACAAGCGGCCGTCCCCACGCGGCAACTCTTCGAACCGCGCCGCGTGGACTGAGCCCCTCGATGTGCAGGCAGCGGGAGAGGGGGCTCGGGGCAACCACGATGTCACCGCGGGTGCCTCTGACAGGGAGATCCCGGGGTTCGAGCCCCGACGGGAGCGGGACATTCGACACTGGGCCGATAGCGAGGTCGAGTGCCGACGCTGTCTGGAGGAGAATCCAAGCGCTCGGCTGCTCTAATCGGTAGATTTCTGTAGTTTCTCCTACCAATAACAGCCGAATGCTGAAGCAGTACCTTACCAAACGGGTCACGGACCGCGCACGATCTCTCCTTCTTCTTCCTTGTCCTGTCCTCATACCCTATTTACACACATTTAACCTCACAAGCAGTACACTAGCATGTATGCCGGGAGACCGGTTTGGACCGGTAGATCTTGTCCCGGCTGGGGGTGGCGCTCCGCTGGTGGGAGAGCCCTGGCTGGAGAAAAGCCCGATAGGCCAGCGCTGGATCTAGCCAACCAACGATGCAAGATCGCCAGAGCGGACCAAGATCCCGAGCAAAAGCATGCACTACACTTACGGGATTAATGGCCTTAGCCGTTAACACGCCCGGAATCACTAGTAATCAATAACCTGAGCCCCTCAATGTGCAGGCTGTCGGGGGATCCCCCTGTTAGAAGTTTGTATTCACATTTTAAATCTCGGAACCGGCTGTCAGAGCTTGGTGGCAACATCTTCATCTCTGCAACATCGTTGACCGTGTAATCATTCTTTGACCCCCCCCCCCCCCCAGTGGTGGATTTTCCACGCTAGCTAGACAACTAGGTCGGATTCAACCTCTTTCTGCAGGAGAATTCTTGAAGCCGGATATTCTCGGCGGTCATTTTGAGAGATTTCACCAATTAACATTAGGGAGAAAGCTGGAACAGTACACAATTGAATACAGTTATCAAACCAGCCAATATTTATATTTATTTAGTCATGAATAAAATAGGGACCCTTTGGTGCACAACAGTTTACTAAATTGTCATTCTAAACTTACCGTTTTCAGCATGACCAAAAATTAGTTTCTTTCAAAAACCTCCAATTAATATTGCCCATCACATGTCAATTATACTCTTTTTGTTAGTTTGTTTGTACGGAATATAATTGTAAAACTATATCGTGGCTGTTAAGAAGAGGCTATGTGCGAACAAAATCTTACCAGCCATAAAAGAGCGGGCGACTGTCACAGGCCTGTCCAGAGACAAAGCGATACTCGCAAACTTTCGTGCGGAAAGAATGTAATTCCTAAAAACTTCGTGTTATTTTTGCATAGTAAAAATTACTTTATCTCAGGCAAATATTAAAATTGATGATACATTTCATGAAGCAAAGTTTGTCCCAAATATATTTTTATTTTTCTGCTTAATACAAATGTAACTTACACCCTTATTTGTCGACAGTAAATGAATTAATTTGTCAACTTACTATTAGGTAAGGCTGTGTATCACAATGAAATAGTTTTCACGTCCCTTTTACTTTCTTTCCCTTACCTTATAAGAAGGGAAAATATTGTAACCACAGAAAAACTGCAAATTTTCGACAAAGAAACTCTTAATGCCGAATCCGGGTTACGAAAAAGTGGATAAGTCTTGTTCCAATTGACAATAAATTACATTCTCTAACACGTTGTGTAGTTAAAATTCATGTTTTGTTGATCTTAGATACCCAAAAACCTATTGTCGGACAATGACGGATACTAGACGTCCATCTGTCCGACTATGGTCAACGCTAGCACCTAAACCGTTCATCCGATATTCCCCAAAATTTATGTTCCTCTATCAACTGACAAAAACTCAAGACTCTGTGAATTTGAAACGAATATTATTATAGGTTTCGGAGGTACTTTACATGAAGCCTCAAAACATTCTCAAGAATTTTTCAAAAAAGGCTCCAATTTTTTTATTAAACTTTGTCGTCGGGTAGTGTAAAGAACGCTTAAAAGATTGGCGCCAGTTTTATTCCAGATTTTTGGAAAATTCCATAAGTTCAGTTTCTTTGACGTCTTTCTATAACTACAATATTGAAGATTGAGATTTTTCCTTCATCCTTTTTAAGACAGATCGTGAAATAACGTCTTGTACAATATTTCGAAAATATGAGTGGTTTTCGTGTAATTTTTGAACGAAACACGGGCAATTTTTAAACAGTTAGTATTTGAAAAACTGTTCCAATTTTTTTCTTGTGCTATGTTCTTTTCTTGTACTTCTCTAAATTTTCTTCTCGTATTATGTATCAAAGAACGGTTAAAGGAGGGCGCTAATCTCGATTCCAGCGAACACACTGCATTTTTGAAAATCGACAAGAAGTAACATTCCAAAACTAAACACATGAAGTTAGAGATTTTTGTCTTAAACAAAATCTGTTCTAAACATCAGAACTTTAAAAAAGGTCATGTGCAATTTTTCGAAAAAAACAATCGTTTTTGCGCATCTTCTGCTTGAAGATAAAGCAAATTATAAAAAAGGTAATTTTCTCAGAAACTTCTCCACATTTTTTCTTTGTTTTTTAACCAATACAACAAGGTACTCTTAAAAGAGTGACCCAGATCTAATTTTCATTGAACTCTCTGAATTTTCAAAAATTTCAAAAATGAGAAATATTGCAAGGAAGTATGTGATGTTGCAGCACTACTATTTTTGGGTTGCTTGCTTCATTATAAACAATGTTTATATCCTGATAAAAATGCTTTTTGAATTCACCAACCGCAGGCAGATGCAGATACTAACAAGCGAACTGATCTGGCTGACAGACATGATAAGCAAGCCGACCGACCAATGCTTATCAGCAACTATACTGAGTCGTAACATGCTATTAGCGCCGGCCCGCTATTGGCGCGCTTTTGCGCCGGTAGTGCGTAATGCCGAGACCTGATCGAATAGGTATAATACATCGTTTACGTTTTTTCCTTCTGTCACTTTTTAGCATGCTTTAATATACCGAAATAACAGATCAGTCTGCATCGACCTCGCACTCTTATACTCATTTTCCGTCGTAATGCCAGACAGTGAGTTGTTCTTTCAAAATATCAGCATGTGTAATATTTTCCTACGATTTTAGTAATTGTTTATTGCATGTTTTGATTTAGTAAAATTCTGTGGAATTTCCTAATCCACATCAGCTCTTCAGTTTTAAAAGTTTGTGTCTGATTGACATTTTAGAGTCAGATTAGTTAAAATTCTGCCAACCAGCACTGATTTCAGGCATGGGCTTGTTTTCACTCATTATCCACTCTTGGGGGTAAGGGAGACATGTGGGCGAGCACGACGTGTTTCCACCACCGTATCTAGCGTACTTTGTGTGCTTGAGTTTCCTTTCTTCACACAGTTATAGAAACTAATACGCTACAGGAATGGGGACACTAATGGAAAGTTACAGTTCTATTTCCCCCGATCGGGAATCGAACCCGGAAGCTAGCACGCTGTCCATGAGCCACTCACTATCCATGAGCAGCACTTGTAAATGTACATTACATTAAATAAAACACTGCACTGACATCATCCTGTGTATCACTTCTTACAGGAACAATAATAAATGATTCTGCCAAACGTATTTGCAAAAGAAAATTTGCGTCAACAGACACACCTCTGTAAATAATATTCGTCATTTAATATTCATCTCCCTAAATAGATACAACTTAATATTCTTCTACTACTCAAACGGTGACGAGGGGGGATGGTACCAGTAAAAACCTTCCATTTCATGGCCTAAAGATCTATACGATTTGACTTTGTCTTGATGACTACCGACCCGTTCGCTTGCATCCATATTTTTAGATGAACGTTTTAAAGATGAAATTAATAGCTTTCAACTTATCAGATTGTCGTCGTTGTAAACGGTTTGGTTTCGATATTTTACTCCAGATTTGCATTGGTTCATGACAACACGACGCCGAAGTATTTTCAGGGCATTTTTTTAAACGTCCTCTTTGATCATCATTCACCGTACTGAGCACGCTTGGGCACAGTTTGTATATTTACAACTGAAATAATTGTTATTGAAATAAATATGAGACGTTGTTGTGTCGTAAGTATTTATTGCTGCATATAACGTTTTCGGTCGAATTGCGGCCATCTTTAGTGGTACAAAAATAAAAAAATATTTAAAATACAATTAAAAATTAAAAATGTTTATATATTATAGAATTTGTGTATGAATTTAGTGAAAAATAGAATCTAAGCACAATGGAAAGAAATGGAAATATAAGTAGAAATATAATTCTTTCTTAAAATTTTCAGTAAACTTTTCAGTTCTATTTTTCAGTAAATTCGTAAATAATATTCTGTAATAGATATTCTTTTCATTTTTTTGCATAGTTTTCTTTCAATTTCATGTCAATGTCATAAACAACACACCATTTCCTACCATGAAATAATTGTATATTTTTGTCATGATATTACATTACTTCTTAGAACTCCCTTATTTATTTATATTACTAATTTCCAATCCGCGCTGAAATTGAAAGAAAACTATGCTGCTTCCAGTCATGTGAGAGGTGTCTGAGGTTTACTTAGATTCCCAGAGACTCAGAGAAAAACGAAACAATGAAAGTTTATATTTTCATAGAAAAATGCAAATACTTGATTCTTATTCCGCTTATTTTTATACTGTTTTCTTGTCTGACTATTTTTATACTGCACGTACCGATAGAATTCTCATATTCAGTGTGTCATTGCCTACAGAAACACTAAGATCTTGCAACTGCATTATTAATATCCCTAAAATTCGCGACTACAGATATTAAGTGTCGACTGCAAACACAATTATCACAAAATATAGGCTGTTCCCAATAATGTGATGTCTTGTACTTCCTGGTGTTTTGTAGGTTCTGGGAGTTTGGACATGTTCTGACACAGATTTTGCGAAATGAAAATTTAAGAGTTCCGATAAATATCGGGACAATCTGTGATGTTGTTGTTTTACTAATAGTATTATTTTATTAGTATTTTCCCTCTAATTCACGACTGTAGATGCTATGAGTCGGTTGATTTTTAAAATCTACTCCGGGGTGCAACCAGCTTTTTAAGGAGTAGATCTAAGGACTATCGGTGCTTCTACAAAACTTTGCTCAAATTGTGGGCTGTTCTAAATAAAGCAATTTCTTGCACTTCCCAGTCTTTTGAATTACCTGAGAGTTTAGACAAGTTCTCAAATTTTGCGGAACAAATCCCAGAGATCCGATAACTATCCGGTCGACCTCTGTGGCAAATGCGACATTTATCATCTTGGCAATTGTGAGAACCGCTTTATCATAATGTGTTCTCAACGTCTGATCTTGGGCAGCTATTGTAAGTGCTTCCTTATTATTATTATTATTATTATTATTATTATTATGCAGTTTATTTTAATGTTTATTTCCTTTTATCATAATGACAAATACACAGGTTATACAAGACCAAAGCGTATTTATCGACGTCTTTTTGTTACGAATTCATATCTATCCTACTCCCATAAACTTTCGAGTTATTCCTGTTGTTGAGATAACCACAGCCTTCTGCTTGTCTTATAAATATTCACATTGATATTCAGGTCTTTTAAACTTTGGAACAGTGTCTTGGGAATTACTGCGGTGCTAGAGATGACAATGGGAATAATTCTCACGAGGTCCATATGTCACTGTTTCTTAATACTTTCAACCAGCGGAGCATATTTTGAGATCATCTCGACATCCTTCTCTTTAAGGTTTTTTGTGTTCGGTATGGCTATGTCGATCAAGTAGACTTGCCTTTTCGTCTTGTCTACTAGAACCAAATCAGGCCGGTTGTGAGTGGCTGTCTGGTCTGTGAGAATTGTCCTGTCCCAATAAAGTCGGCATTCATCATTTTCAAGAACATTATTAGATACGTATTTATAGTAGGGTACCTTGCATTCTATAAGCTGGTGTTGGTAAGCCAGCTCTTGATGCAGGATCTTTCCAACTACATCATGGCGTTGTTTATAATCAGTTCCCGAGAAATGAGTGCATCCAGATGTAATATGGTGGATGTTTTCCTGTGCCTGGCATCCATACCGACATCTGTCATCTTGTACCCCAGGATCTCTTACGATTGCTTTCAACTTCTGGTGGGTATGACTTGATCTTGTATTGCAAGCATTGTGCCTTCCGTCTCTGGGAACATCTGACCTGCTATTAGCCAGTAGTTTGACGCTTTCATGTCGACGTGATCTTGACTAATTGCATACAGATGCTTTCCATGCAGAGGCTTGCCCATCCACGTTTCCAGTTTTTGCTGTTCTCTATAAATATTTCCGTTGTAATCTAGACGACTTAACTTCAACGGTGTACATCCATCCGCTAAACAGACGGCACGATGTAGTGTAGATGTTTCTGCTTCCTTGTGAAAGAATTCTCGTAGAGATTTATATGTTGGGACTGTGGTTGCCTATGTCCACAACACCTCGACCACCGAAATGTCGTGGCAACGTTATTCTTTCGACTGCTGATTTTGGATGATGCTTGCGTTCTTTAGTCATCAATGTGCGCAGTTTTCTTTCGAGGCCTTCGATATCCGTTGTACTCCATTTTATAACCCCAAAAGAGCACCCGAGGACAGGGACAGCATATGTGTTGATTGCTTTGATTATATATAATATTTTATATTATTATTATTATTATTACCAAACGACACTAGACCACTTCGATTTATGAAAGTCATTAGACTAATACAGAACAAATAACTAACGACTCCATTATTTGCGTTAACGTAGGTTCTTCAATATCTCTTTTCCACATAAGAAATACCACATCATTTAATTCCACATAAGAAAAAATCATATAAATAAGAAGTCGTACTTTTTCTGGCGTAGGAGTAAAACACAATCTTTTGTAACAACTCATTTCTTTTGATTGTTCCTAAAGGTCGGCGGATTGTTAAAATTTGTAATAAACGCCAGCAGATAAGAGGCTTTTTTGTGGGATGTCAATTCACATGATGATTGCTAAGATCGTTTCAATCAATTCGAGAGATTTAAATAATGAATCGTTTATTAATCTGATTACACAACGTGAAAATAGTTATGTTTCCAGCAGGATGTTGATCTAATTAATGTGCTTGTTATTCGCTACTATGTCTTCGAATTAGTAAGAGTTGGGTCCCTCTAGAAGATGGGTCTTCAAACTACGGCCCGCGGGCCACGTGCGGCCCGCTGAGGACATTTAAACGGTCCGCCGGGTTTTTATGGTTTAAAGAATTTTTTTCTTAAAATACGCACTTTTTTATTATGTGTTGGGGTGTCTACATTTTTTTATTAAGTGTTGGGCAAAAATCGGCAAAAAATAGCAAAAATGGTTTTAAATCAAAAAGTTTGTTGATTAAATCAAAAAGTTTGCCTCTCAAAGCCTGTCTTCACGATGGAATATGTCACGGTACCTCGAGTCTTTCTCAGTCATGCCGCTAGATATCGCACGATCGCGACCGTATCAAGCAGTGCTTGCGACCATGCGACATCTAGCGGCAGGACCGAGAAAGACGCGAAATGCCGTGTGATCGGCCAAAGGGGCTTGAGAGGCAGGGTTAGAAAAATCCGGCCCTCCGACGGCCTGAGGGACAGTGAACTGGCCCCCCGTTTAAAAAGTTTGAGGACCTCTGCTCTAGAAATTTAAAGAACATTGTTCAGATAAGTAAAAGTATCTTTCAAACACAAGTATCAAGAACATGTCTGTCTCTTCAGTCCATTTATAGCAGCTTTTAGTTCACTGCGTTATTGCTTTTAGTTAATTGCGTTATGTCAATAAAACAATGCAGTATTACCGTGGCGCACTCAATGACGGAGGCGCACCCAAGGGGGTTCATGAGGTTTCAGACCTCAGAAGCCAATGATACATATCACAAAATGTAACTTTCACTAATTTTCTTTACTAGTAAAGTAATAAATAAAATAGTTATTTATACACCAAGAACGTTATTATGATCGAGCGGCGACAATATGCCCTCGGCCAAAGGCCCTCGAAGCTCGATCATTAGAACCAAGTAACACCTGTTAACGCCTGTTTTTTTATTTATTTTTTTAAATTTTTTATTTTATTCTGGCCCTCAAGAAAATGTGCGCAGATAAATTTCTTTCCCCACACGTCATTTACAGTTTTTACTGTTTTTTGACAAATAAATAAATAAATAAACGCTTGAACCAGTTAATGCATGATTTTATTTTTACCTAATTTTATTGATTCAGATTTAGTTATTTACTAAATTAAGTGGAAGTTAACTTGACTCGGTTTGTCTCTTCATGTTTCCTTACCATAATTCCCTCCAGAATGAATGTATTATATGAATGTTATCTCTTGTTCCATTGATGATTGAATTGTAATGCCTGTTAGTTATTTACTTTTGTAAGTTTTGTGGTTTGAGTTGATTTAAATGAAAACAATCCCTGTAAAGCAATTATGCTGGCCAGTGGAAAACAAATAAAAAAATAATTCAGAACATGTAGTACCATTTAATTATCATTCATATTATAAAAATATGTAATACCATTCATATTTTCCTCGTAACCACAATCCTCTCGGTCCAGGTATGAGAATTCAAAAAAGCATCCGTAAAAAATAAATACATTTTAGTCAGCATTAATTTAAAACATTTTTGTGAGAAAACAAAGTCGTCTGTACACTATATCGGTAGCCTCCCTCCTCCACACACACAATCATACGCACACATACACACACACACACACACCACTGAGAGAGAAGAGAAATTGGGTGCGCCTCTGTAGCATTACGAAAAGGGCGTTAACATGTTCATTGCAAGTGAGCGTTAATACAGGCGTGCGCCGTGCGTGCGTGCGTGCGTGCGCAGATCACGAGCCAGATGATCGACGCGTGCCGCCAGTACGTGACGGCGCGCGGGCGCGAGAGCATCTGGTCGCAGCCGCGCGCAGTCGTCCGCCAGCGCCTCGTGGCCTGCCTGCGCCTCAACGCCGCCTACCGCAACACCTACGCGCAGGTGCGCCTTGCACTCCGACACTGCGCTCTAGACATGAGTCAGGGTCGCGGAGGCGTGTGAGGAACCCTAGTTTTATAGTGTTGGGATAGTCAGTTTTTATATTATTTTGAAGACTCGTACGTCGTAATGTACTGTCAAGGGGAAATAATGTTTCTGATCTTGTATATCTTGTACAGAGCGATTTATATAAACCTGTACCATTTCAATGAGTTATAATCTTTGACACATGTGCAACTTTGGGAGATGATAGTACATATTTGAGAGATTAGATACATACACATATAAGACATAAACACATATAAGAATTCAGGTAATTCGAGTAAGCCAAGATGCTTATTTATTGTGTAATTACTTCAAGGAGTTCAGCAGTAGTCTGTATGATTGCAATCCCGATTGCTTCACAGCTCTGACATATATCATATGAAATGCCTGTCTCCTGGCTCAATCGACGCAACGATTGCTTTGGAGAGTTCTCCAATGCTACCTCCATTGATAGTGTTTGAACACTATCAATAGTCGCTGCACTTAATGATGGTCTATGTTTACCTGTTTCACTGTGTAGTTTACGAGTGGTCTCCAGCTTCCTAACACTCGATAAAATTTTTGCCTTTGTTGGAACATCGCGCGCATTGAATTCTCTTCGGAATGGCCGTTGTGTTTTAACCAATGAGCCTGCTTTCAATATGTTTTCACAGTAAAACACGGACTCAAATGTGTACTGTATATTTATGTTACGAACATTCACTTTACAAAGCGCAAACGACCGACTAACGAGGTTGATACGGACGAACTGACACGAACAAAGCGCGGCGTTATGCTGGACAGAAGAGCGCATGCGCAGAAACAATCAACAAACTTGCCAGCAATGGGCAATGAAAAAAATATCTCTGAGTCACTGAGATCGTTAAAACAAATTTCTCATTTCTACGAGCTTTCAGAGAGAAATAATGACTCATTAAAATGGTTGAGTTTATCTGAATAGCCCTGTATCATACCCTGTCGGTTTCACCCAATCTCGAAACCTGCAAATGTAAGTTAACTAAACTGCGGAAAATGAAATCTGAGTAATAAATTGAACTAGTTTCATGAAACAGTTTTAATGACAGTGAAACGCTATTTATATTTTGAAGACTTAAAAAATCAAAACTTTTGAACTCGACATCCCGATTTCGCAGGTGAAAGCGCAGCCTTTTCTTCCGGGCCAGGAGTCGTTCGGCTTCTCGGAGAGCTACGTCTTCGGAAAGTTCGATTCCTTCTGCGGCCGAATCTCGGGCATCGTCTCTCTCTTCGATCAACTCGACGACTTCAGCGACCTCTTCGAGAGCCGAATGGAAGGATTGCTGCTCGGGGAAGGTGAGTACGTGGCGCATCACCACTTCACCCGCGACTCTACTTTCTTGACGACTCCATTTGCTGCAGTTTCAAGAGAACTTTCTAGTGTTACAAGTTGTGATTCGTAGTGTGGTAATATAAATTGGGAAGTGCGATATTTGGTACGATGTATTTAAATTAGCAACGTTTGGCATTGGCATTAAAGAAGCAAAACGTCGGTATCATCTTTGCATATCATACAGATTCACTCTTCGCTATATTTTGTTACTAAAGTCAAACTAATTTATTTTGTTCCTTTGTATTTCTGTACAAATTTTAAGATTTTGGTAAAAACCGTAATGCAATACCTTCATTAAACGCAATTTCAATCGTTAAAGTCAGATGCATTATTGTGAACAGTCATTGAACATAAATTGAAGTTAACATGAAAGGTCAACTGCTCTTAGAACGATCAATGTAAGCAGTAAGTTCGCCTAAGTGATGGGTATTTTCTCCAGTTGGTTATGGTGTGGTTATCATACTAGAGATTAGAAATCTGCGTCGATATTTTCAAAACACTGATGTTTCTATAAAAACATCGATGTTTAGAAGTATTTTTTAACATCGATGTTTTGAAATCGATATTTTCTGCTCGATATTTTTAAGGTTTCAATGTTGTTTTTCTGGATGTTCGTGGACGAAAAATGTCCATAATTATAATTTCATAAAAGTTAAAATACGTAAATATAACAGATAGCATCGCTGTTTATGTGTTTGAATCAAACGAACGTTTCTTGCACTACCTTCATCGGGCAGACTATCCCTCACCTGCGGCGACCCGAATGTCTTTATTTTCCTTCATCTTTCCTCGTTTTTCGCATTTGGAGAGGCGTTTTGGGAGAGACGCATTCGCATGTGGAGATCCCCATTCTGTCAATTCCAAATAAGCTCTTTTTTATAATTTTCCCCGAACAGAGTACATTTTTTTCCTTTGAAATACTTAGATCTATTCTTACACTTCGTCTCTCTTTAAGCACAATCTTTTGGACATTGTTTAATATAAATTGACACCGAAAACTGTTGTGCAATATAGAAGAATTTATCAACAAATAACATGAAAATATGTTTCTTCATCTATTTAAGGAGTATTTGCTGTGGTTTTTCCTACCTGAAGTGACTTACTTGTTTACTACACAGGGTGTCCGGGGAGGAAACGTCGAAACTTGGAAAATAATCTCTTAAGATAATTCTAAATATATTTTGTCTAATAAACTACGTGGATATTCTGAATGGTTGAGTCGCAATAAGCACTCGAAAGTTGTTTTGAAAAATTTGATTTCTAGACTAAAATTTACATTATAAAAGCATAGAAACACCCCAGAAACATGTAAATTGCTTATTGTTTACAAAAGAAATGAACATATTTGTTCAAAAAGAAAAATTAAGCGAGAAATAAAAAAGCACCCAATTTATACACTTCGACTGCTTTTTTATTTATCGCTTAATTTTTCTTTCTGAACAAATACGTTCATTTCTTTTGTAAATAATAAACAATTTACATGTTTCTGGAGTGTTTCTACGCTTCCATAATGCATATTTTTGCCTAAAAATCATTTTTTCGAACCAACTTTTGAGTGCTAATAGCGGCTCAACCATTTGGAAAATCCACGTAGTTTATTAGACAAAATACGCTTAAAATTGACTTAAGAGCTTATTTTCGAAGTTTCGACGTTTCCTCCTCGGACACCCTGTATTTATTGAAGTCGTAGGCTTTCGCGGCCAGATTCATGCAAATCTTGTCTCCCCGGGTGGCGCTGCGTCAAAGGCTGTGATGCCGACGTTTGGACCGTCTTGTCGTGGTGTTCCGGAGGGCTGGTCTAGCAGACCCGGCTAGTAATCCTGATAGCCAAGAGCACTAGTATATATACTGCGATTTTTCTAACTTTGCCCCTCAAGACCACTCAAATCCTATCTTCGCGATGGAATATGTCACGATATTTCGCATCTTTCTCAGTCGTTCCGCTAAATTTCGTATGATCGCTACCGTAACAAGCACGTGCTTGCGATCATGCAACTTCTACCGGCAAGACCGAGATAGACGCGAAATGCCGTGTGATATTCCATCGCGAAGATGGGATTTGAGTAGCCTCGAGGGGCAAAGTTAGAGAAATCGCAGTATATCGATGTATACCGATGTTAGAGAAATCGCAGTATATCGCCCAAGATAGACGCGAAATGCCGTGTGATATTCCATCGCGAAGATGGGATTTGAGTGGCCTCGAGGGGCAAAGTTAGAGAAATCGCAGTATATCGATGTATATCGATGTTAGAGAAATCGCAGTATATCGACCGAGATAGACGCGAAATGCCGTGTGATATTCCATCGCAACGATGGGATTTGAGTGGCCTCGAGGGACAAAGTTAGAGAAATCTGATGTCCCTTGCGCGTGGCGTGGCGTGGCGTGGCGTGGCGTGCGAGCAGCGCTGGAGGAGGCGGAGCTGCAGTTCGAGGAGGCGCGCGCGGGCGTGACGGGCAAGCCCTACGACTACCTGGACCCGCGCTGCGCCGAGTTCGACGCCGACCTGGCCGCCTTCATGGGGCGCGCGGCCACGCTCAAGGACACGGTGGCGCAGCTCATCGAGCACAACTTCCGCTCCGTGTGGGAGACGCCGCAGGGCATCCGCTTCCTCACGCGCTTCGAGAAGGTCAGCCAGAAAAGAAACATATAAGGAAATAAAAAAAATAAAAATAAATAACTAAATTAAATACAGTTCGTAACAGTATTGTTTGTACAGTCCATAATTTGCTGGAAAGACATCAATTTTAAGTGGAAAATTAATACTAATGAAAAATATATTGCAAGATAATTGAATAAGTCCAGTTAAATAAAAAATACTTTGTACACATAGAAGAAATGGCCTTGAATTTGAAATTCACCAGCACATGTAATCGCTCTGGAACAAGCCGCTTGGAAGGTTTCCAAACAACAAAATGTGCTGGAGAATTTCAAAAGCCAGACCGTTTCGTCTAGGTGTACAAAGTTACATTTTGTTTAACTGGAATTATTTAATTATCTTGTAATATATTTTTCATTAGTATTAATTTCCTCTTAAAATTAACGATTTTCGAGCAAATTATGGACAGTACAAACAAGAATGTTACTGTGTGTGTGTGTGTGTGTGTGTATATATATATATATATATATATATATATATATATGTATATATATATATATGTATATATATATATATGTATATATATAATTTAAAAATAAAAAATCGTCTTATTATATTATTAATATCCGGATTACAGGTACAAACTTGAGTATAATTGAAGTCTAATTAAACCTCTGTCATATTGTCAGTAGTCATTGTCAGTCATTGACTACTGTATTTTAAATTATTTAAGTTAATTAAACATAACCTACTGGTAGTGGATCCAACTGCGTTACTCGAGTTCGTTCCTTCAAATCCACTAGATATGGATTTTAAGGCTAAGAAAACTTTCGGACGCCTTTCTTCGTTAGAGAAACCAAATTCTGATTCCCGGTATGTAAAACAGTCTCAAAACCGAAAATGTTCGTCTCTGAGCGAAATTCTATATCACCTTTCATCATTTTCATATTACTTCATACACCTCCATTTGCTCTTAACTCCACGTTTTCACAACACCGCAAGGTAATAACTAAGTAAATGTCAGAGTAGAGTGCCTTATGTTTCTAAAGGTAGAAGGGACTAATTGTATCGGTGCAAACGGATTGTGTTCGAGACCAAACTCGAATGTAACCATTTCCCGATTTGCAAGTCCATTTATTTTTGTAATCTTCTTCCATTTATCCATAATTATTCAAGTATTTTATTCGTGGGTTCACTTTAAAGACAGTTTGGCTGCTCCATCAAAAACGCAGGTAAGCGACATTGCACAAAATGCGCTTTTACGCAATATTGAATATACTGTAGGCTATTGCACAAAGGCGCATCTTTAAACTAGACTTATTTATGAATATCTTTACTAAATT
Source organism: Acheta domesticus (assembly GCA_031308135.1). Lineage (NCBI taxonomy): Eukaryota > Metazoa > Arthropoda > Insecta > Orthoptera > Gryllidae > Acheta > Acheta domesticus. The sequence goes on along the minus strand of JAHLJT010008756.1, from coordinate 1,434,935 downwards.
CAATTATTTCTATAACTTAAAATCAAGTATCCACACACATAATAACAAATAAATAGATGAAACTTTACTTTCTCAAAGTAATTGCTTTTTTTATTCACTGGGTTTGGGCATGGAGCATCCGAGCTTTAGAAGCCCTTTCTAATCATTCATCGCGTGAATAGGCCATTTCCTGATTGAGAAGAATACGTACTGTTTGTGACGTCATTCGAAGTTGTCCGCAACGTCAATGTAGCTTCACTAAGCGCACGTTTTGTTGAGCACTCCTTTTGCTTTTAGTGGTAGAAGTAGAGCTGAGGGTGAGTTAGTATTTTGTAGCAATGCAGAAAAATCACATCTGCTGTTCGTTTACCGATGCAATTATGTTTTCTATAACTCGGGAACGAAAATGTCTAGTTTTTTCAAATGATGTTGCTAATCTCGCGGGTTTTTTCTGAACTTCAGGGAAATGTGCGCAGATAATCTCCTCACACATACGTCATACACAATTTTTACTGTTTTTGACCAATAAATAAATACAACGCCATGTGAGTGATGTGGGTGCGCAGGTGAGCCGCAAGCTGCCGCTGGCGCGCATGGAGGAGAAGTACGCGCGCGTGCTGGGCTACTGCGAGCGCGAGGTGGAACGCGCCATGCGCGTGTTCCGCCGCCAGAAGGAGGAGCCGCCGCTGGCGCGCCACTTCCCGCCGCTCGCCGGCCGCCTCTCCTGGGCGCGCGCCCTGCGCACGCACATCACCGAGCTGGTGAGCCGGCACGGCGCTCCTCTCCTCTCTCCCTCTCCTCTCTCTCTTCTTTCCTCCCTTCCGTTCTTCGTCCCTCCCTCGCTTCCTCTCTCCCCTCTCGATAGTCTTCCTGTCTCTCCTCTCACCCTCTTCTCATCCCTCCATGTCTTCCTCCCTCCCTCTCTTCTCGTCCCTCAGGTCTTCTCACCCGTCTTCCTTCTATTTCCCTTTACCACCTCTCCATCTCTTTCCCCTCCCCCTCACTCAACTCCCCATCTCTTCCTCCCTCCCTCTCACTCTCTCACCCTTCATCCCCTTCTCTGCTCTGTCACACTCTCCCCATCTCTTCCTCTTCCCTCCCTCTCTTCCTCTCTCTCGTATCTTCCTACCTCCGCTCCATCTATTTCTCCCCTTCCTCTCTTCTTTCTTCCCTCTCCCCTCCCTTCTTCTTCTTTCTCTTCCCCCCTCCCTCATCTTCCCAATGCTTTCCCCCTCTTCCCTCTCTTTCTTCAACTCTACATCTCTTTCCCTCCTACCTCTCTCCTTATCCCTCCATCTCTTCTTCCGTCTCGCTCCTCATCTTTCCATTCTTCCTCCCTCGCTCCCTCTATCTTCCTACTTTTCTCCCTCCCTCACTATATATGTATGTACTCTGACACAAGAGCCTGGTCCGACTACGGCCATGTCATGACGTTTCAGCTTGATGCCATGGGGTTCCAGCTTGTCATGGGCTCGAGAGACCTATGGAAAGCAGGTCACAACCTCTTACGCCATTTATTTCGCATGCTCTACCTGCGACGAGCTTTCACATAGTTAACCAGCTGTATGGAATGGGACATGAAAGCGAAAAAGCAACGATTTAATTTTTGCCCTTATTTGTCAATTGAACCCGAGGTTTGCCCTTTCTCCTTGACATCTTTCCCGTTTCCCTTTTTTCTTTCATTCTACGATATATATATATGTGTATATATATATATGTATATGTGTATATATGTATATGTGTATATATGTATATGTGTATATATGTATATATATGTATGTATATATGTATATGTATACATATATATATATATATATATAGAGAGAGAGAGAGAGAGATATGTATATATAGATATATCATAAAACTTTGAATTACTCGTTCTGGCTCTCATTTTAACTCGTTGTCTCTGACACATTCGCCCTCTTTCTCTTTCCCTGTCTCTTTGGCCTATTTTTTCTTTTCACTCTCTGTTTAATAGTTTGTTCCCAGTTCGTCTCTCCTTCTAAATTGCTGTGATTCCCGTTACATTCTTTTACTCCAGACCTTGTTGATCTATTTCTTTTCAAAGAACTTTTTTCATTAAACCTCTCCGTGTCAGTCTCTTTCTCTTCTGTTTCGTTCTTTCTTTCTTTCTTCCTCTATTTATTTTTTCTTTCTCCCTTTCATGCTTTCATATTTCATACATTCCTTAACAGTCGAATTAAATTACACATTTACATTCATACAATATTCGCTCACTTTTTACTTCCTCATTTATTCAACATATGGTAAGCACGAACAGGTAGACTTATCTTTCATTCCATCCGTTTCAGCTCCGCACTTCTATACTCACTTCCATCACTCGCCCATTGTCTTTCGTCTAGGCTCTGGTACTGAACATAGCAGTTGCACATTACCTCACACAACTACGTTTCTGCCAACATAATGGCGCCTACAAGATGAGTTAGCATTTCCATTGTGTCTGTAGTGACTAACCGGGAGGTCCATAGGATTCGAGTCCCAGTGGTCGTAGATTCTCGACAGTAGATAGCTAAGTCGAATTCAGACGTTGTCTGGAGGAAAATTCTATTGGCCTGATGCTCTTATTTCCTTGTTCCCTTCCCTTCTATTTTCCTTGGTCCCTGCGATCAATACCATGAGAATGTCGTGAAAGTAACCTACCAAATGTGATGAGGACTTTGCGAGATTTTGTTTCTCTTCCCAACCCTCTCTCTTTACACACATATACACTTACATGCACCACCACATACGTCAAGAGACCAGTCAGGAGCTTAGGTCTTGACCCTACTGGGGCTTTCTCAGCTGGTGGAGATACCTGAAGGAGGAAATCCAAGCAGACGTGTAGCTCGGTGCAAATCTCACAATCCACCGGGGGAAGAACGCCGCCTCCTCATTCTTCAGAATATTCACTGTCCTAACGGGACTAATGAGCACAGCAGTTGGCAATGAAGGGTGCGTGTTTGGCAGGTGGCGGAGGCGGCGGCGCACCCGGCGCTGGGCTCGCTGCCGCAGACGGCCGACCTGCAGCGCCGCCACGCGGCCGTCGCCTCGGCGCTGCAGGCCTACGAGGAGGAGACGGCGCACACCTGGCTCACCATGAACGTGAGCTCTTTTTACGTTTAGATTGCGCAGCACCTTTAGATTGGACCTTAGGTTGCGCAGCACACGACAGCGCGTCAATTATTAATGCTCTTTGAATGTGAAAGTTGTTTTGTAATCAGTACAGAACTGAGCGTAGAACTTCAACTTCCTTCCCGCTGAACACTGGACGACTGTGAATGCGGCAGAAAGGACAAGAAAAATGACATAATTCTACAGCACCTGATGGGAGTCTTGCCAGGGGAGTGAGGGAGTATATACTGATATCAGTCAAGTAAACTCTAGGGCTTCAGAGTCATCGGTGCTGGAGAAGCAAGGGTGGTACAGTTGAGAAATTCCAGCCGTCACTAGTGTAATTTGCATTGCGTTAAATTATTCAAGTACAGTGAGACCTCCTTACATTGAATTTGACGTTTCATTCAATAATATTCGATATAAAGAAACTTCGATATGTAAAAATAATTATGAAATTTTTGCAAATGCTATTAAACAATTTTGGAAAAATTGGATAAAATGGAAAATTCAGCAATAAATAATTAACAAATGTTTGAATCATTTGTATCACATATATACAAATTAAAACATGAAATTAATATTATGATGCAATTCGTCAATATAATCACTCGGCGTGAAGGGTCACGCATTCGAATCCCGCCCGGGGCATGTATATTTGTGTGTCCTCATACCTTTACAGTTATTCCCAAAGTTACTTACAGTGTTCTTTGTATGTCCTTAGTAATCAAGAAGGGACCTTCAGTCAGTACAAAAATGCCGTGCGTGCGCGTGCGCAGGCGTGGTCGGTGGAGGGGTGCCTGGCGGAACCGCTGCTGGCGCTGCACGGGCCGGGCGGGCGCGCGTGCGTCAACCTGGACCACCGCATCCGCCTGCTGATCCGCGAGGCCGAGTGCATGATGAAGCTGGGCCAGTCGCAGCCCGTGGTGGCCCTGGCGCTGCTGGCGCGCCGCGAGCACTTCCAGCGCGTCAACGACACGCTCTGCCTGCTGCTCGACGACTTCGTCGCCGCCGCGCAGCGCGTCCAGCCGGAGGTGAGCGCTCTCAAAGACACGCCTCCGCGTAGATGGCTTCAATTGAAGTCACTGCAGTGCCTCGGATCTCAATGTCTTAGGTTAGAGTGCCGACCGCGGAACGATTTTTCGGCACAAGCTAGATGGCTAGGTCGAATTCAGTCGCTGCCTGGAGGAGAAGTCTGGCGGCCATCTGCTTTAATCGGTAGTTTTCCGTAGTTTCTATGATCAAACTAGACTAGTGGTGAAACAAATTGGTCACGAACCACGCGCGATTTTCCTTCCACTTCCTGTCCAACCCTAACCTCTAACATACAGACTTACGCATACTGTAACTACACTACCACACATGTCGAAAGCTTCGAGTTGGTCACAACTGTGACGCTGCCCCTCTGGTGGGAGATACCTGGTTGGGGAAACCCGCAATCCGCCGTGTATGTCGGCGTCTGATTTTGCCATCCAGTGTGAGAAAATCACCACCACCTCCCGCGATAAAAAATGATTTACGTTTAGGGGGTAATGACCTTATCAGTTGACGCGGTTGGAATCGCTAATCAATCAATCAATCAATCCGCATAGTAGAAAATTCCGTGACGTCTAAGTACGTATATCCGCAAATCTACTCTTCTTGAAACTTCAACGCTGAGTTTGGGTTGAATGCACTAGCAGGGAGTAGGCAAATGGCGTTATTCGCCAAGTAACCAGTTCACTGCGCCTCCAAATCGATCGTCCGACTCCACACGTCATCCTGCCGCTGAGGACAATATCCCTTGTGTCTAGGTACGACTACCAGCAAATTGTAAAATAGAAGAAAATTGTCATTTTTAGGACGATTTCGTTACCGCCGCGCAGGTCTTCCAGTCGGAAATGAGCTCCCTTCCAGCTACTACTTCGCAGAACGGAAAATTCTTTGACATCTAGGTATCGTTTACGCGAAATATTTCTTCTTAAACCTTAATCGCGGGGGCTAGGTTGAAGTCGTTAGAAATCCCACGAGTGGTAAAAAACGGACTTTGAAGCAGGTGGCGGGTAACCTTGGTGGCACGTAATCAGTTCAGTGCGCCGTTACCGCAACAGTTCATGTCCAAACGGCACCCCGCCGCTCAGCTAAAACTCCCATGACGTCTATGTACAGATGTTTGCGATTCTGTTCCCAAAATTTCAACGTGAAGTTTAGGTTGAGTTTGCTAGCATTCCAACGTGTGTGCAGAGAAAAGACAAGTGCGTCACGTCTGTAGAGGTAATGAGCTCAGTGAGTCGCTTAGGCGACCGTCTTTCTTTACATGCTATATAATAATAATAATAATAATATTAATAATAATAACAATAATAATAATAATAGTTTTTATTCCCATCTTGTTTTATCGAGATAATATATATTGAATTTTCTTGGAATTACCAACCATCGATAACCAGTTTTGATGGTTAGCAATACTAAGTTTATAATTTAAAATCTGTGTACTTCTACTTATTAGTATTTTTTGTGTGGCGTGTTTTTTAAATATTTATTTTGTAAATTTACTATCCAAGTTTTTGTGAACAAACAAAAATAAAAAACTAGCCTTAAAACATAAAAATAAGTGAAAATTTACAGATATTCCAACAATATGCATATTTTTATAGACAAATACATAACTTCATAAATAAATTCACTATTAATTTACAAAGTCAACAGCTTTTTACACAGTCACAGTCAACAGTTAATTTACACAGTTTTAATGCAATATTTGAGTTAACTTGTTTATATCATTATCATTATGTTTAAAAATCCAAATTTTATCAATTTATATCAATACCATCGGTAATTGATTATGAATTTGAGGCCCAGTTAAGACCAACGTTCTTGATATTAAAGATTTATGAATTTTGGATTTTTTTAATTTAGTAGCTTTTCTACGTGTACTGCAATTATGAAATATACTATCAGTTAAATTATTTCCACTTTTGATATAGAATATTTGTAGTACTTTTTATTCAAAGAGATGTAGTGGTAAAATGTTTGGTTGTTTATAAAGAGGAAGTGAAGAATCAGTCTTATATTTTTATAGATAATGCGGATAAATTTGTTTTGAGTTGTTCTTAGCTTCTTAATATAAGTCTTGAATGTGCCTTCCCATATTTGGATTCCATATTGTAGTTTTAAATTTATTAGTGGGTAATGTAGAATTTTAAGTGTATGTATATCGCAAAAATTTCGTAGGTAGAATTTTCTTACATTACCTCTTAAATATTTTTGTATACTCATTATAAGATTTTTCCAAGTCATTTTATTATCAATTATTATTCCTAAGTATTTAAAATAGTTGACTTTCTCCATTGATTCACATTTGGCTGTCAACTTTTGAATAAATTAAGGTCATGGAACTTAATATTATATTTAAAATTAAAATCAGCAAATCTGATATTCATGTATTTAGTTTTCCTTACATTAACACTCATTTTGTTATTGATGCACCAATTTCTAAAATAATCATAAGACTATCTGTCTTCAACATCATTCCAAAGATGTTGCGTTAGATGCGTTCGTTAATGCGGGAAAAGGTAAAAGGAATGTCGTCAGCGAAAGCTGTTATTTTTCTTGAGAACTGAATTTTAAGAGGCCGTTAATGAATATGATAAAAAGGATTGCTGATTACACAGACCCTTGCAGCACAACTTTTTTGACTACGTCTGAACTACTGTACCAGTTACCTATTTTTACTATTCCCGTTCAGAGAGGAACTGATTAAACCATTATAATGCTACACCTCGTATTTCTTTATTCTCAAATTTTGAGAGAAGAGTTTTGTGATTTACCATGTCAAAAGGTTTTCTGAAATCTACATACACGTTTGTATATTTTCCCCCATTATGAATGTGATTATATATATTTTTTCTAGAAAAGTGTTAAGTATATCTTCTATGTATTTACCTTTTGTAAATCCAAACTGATGTTTTCCGAAGAAATTAATTTTGTTTTAAGTCATGTAAAAGTCTCTTTTTCATACATTTTTCTGTAATTTTTAAAAACACTGGTCATAGACTTATTGGTCTCAGGTTACCCAGTATTATTTTATTAGATTTCTTGAGAATTGAAATAACTATGCTCTTTTTGAGTTGGTTAGGAAAAACTCCGGTAGAAAAACTTAGATTTATTATATGTGATAATAAAGGATCAAGAATCGATGTGCATTATTTTACTAGTTTCGTAGTTATTTTATCATAACCCTTTGACGCTTTGTTTTTTAAACTGTTGATTATTTGAATTACTGTTCGTTCGAGAAAGAAGGATTGATAAGATTTTTCCTCCTTAGGGAAGAATCATTTGGCATATAAGTACGGATATCAGCAAGTAGATGTGAAAGGAACATGTCATATCAAGAAAAAAATCGTCTAAAATTCGTCAGCATGTTCAGAGGTGAACACCCTGAACTTCTTTGCTCAGAAGAACCGTACATAAAACTAAAAGTTCAGTTTTAGGTACAGTTACCGCAGATCTACTGCCCTCAAATCTACGGATTTGAAAAACGAGCTTTCACGTCACCACGGTAGCATGTATTCAGCCCTAGTGCGTGCTAGCAACAACAAACCCAATGTCACCGTATCTCTTCACACGGTATCCTGACACGTAGAGAAAAATCCGCATAAGAATGCTAAAATTCCAACGTGTCAGGTAGGAAAGAGCTTGCACGTCACGGCGCTAGAGGTAATCATCTTAGTGAGATGATAAGATGACCATCCGTCTTCACATGCCATTCCCCCGCTTACAGGACAATCCCTTAGCATCTAGAAACGGATACCAGCTAAATATATGAAAGGAATGGGTCATGATAATACGGCAATTCACGTTTATGGTAGTCTAGGTAGACACTTCACTTTTTTCAGTGGAAATCCAAGTTAAACATTTAAGTGTGAAGATGGGCAATTAAGAGTAGGAGGTGTATAATGAACATTACATTGAATCAACTCCATGCTGTTCCTGTTTTTTATTTTAATGCCCATAAATCACTAGCACCAAACTAATTTGTGTTTGTTAGCAAAAAGTATCTGTAATGAATAGGATACCATGTAAAATAATGTTTGTAATAATTTTACGTAAATATTTTTACACTATTAGTGAAATACTTGTAACAATCGTTATAAAAGTGATTGCAACTGGAACATTTGTCTTGATTCGCCTTGGGAGTATGCAACATGATTGTGTTAATACACAGAAGCAATGCGGGTTGCAGACAAAAATATTGAGTTACGCAGCAATTCTGTGAGTGGTCAAAGTGTCATTCTACTTTTGAGACTTAAAATGATGTCCCAAGCAATTTTTTGAAGTAAATATTTACTCTACGAAAAAGATCACCCCATTTATCAGACTGGTCCACTTTCTACTTGTATTACAAGAGTGCCTCGCGAATTTCACACATCTTAGTTTTGATTTTACTCTCTGCGCAATTTTGTTTGGCAATTGCTAACTGACACTAGGAAATAATTTCTTGAATAAAATTTTACATCAAATTTGACTCGACCTCCTTTGGTCAAGCTTCCTTAAGGTCCAGTTTTTCTGGGTGTAAAGTCTGATTTGTCATGTAGGTATTATCCTCCTCACATCTAGTAAATCTACAGTAGGTAACCGTCTTGTTTGTACAATCCATAATTTGCTCCAAAATCGTTAATTTTAAGTGTAAAATTAATACTAATGAAAAATATCATACAAAATAATTGAATATTTCCAGTTAAATAAAATGTTATTTTGTACACCTACACAAAACGGCCTTGAATTTGAAGTTCACCAGCACAATTAGTTGCTTGAAAACATACCTAGCGGCTAGTTCCCGACCGACTAAATGTGCTGGTGAATTCCAAATTCAAGACAATTTCATTTTCGCAAATTCAATTTCGTTTAAGTGTACAAAGTTACATTTTATTTAACTGGAATTATTCAACCATCTTAATATATAATTCATATAATAGTGTATATTATATTAATATAATAATTTATTTATAATTTTCCACTTAAAATTAACGTTTTTGGAGCAAATTATAGACGGTACAAACAAGACTGTTACCAACTGTGCATCTACCCTTGAGTGGAATTCGAAATACGCGCGGCGCGGGTGCGCGCGTGGCGTGTGCGCAGGTGCGGCCGCTGCTGCTGCCGCAGCTGGTGCGGCTGGCGCGGCTGCTGGAGCCCGGCTTCACCTCGCTGCGCTGGACGTCGCCCGGCTGGGAGGCCTTCGCCGCCTCCACCCGCAACGCCGTGCGCGCCTTCGACGAGCTCGTCACCAGGTCGGAACGCCCACACTTTCAAGTTCGTCGCTTTTGAAATATAGGTGTCCTGACTTACTCGCACTAAAAGACAGCCCCGACGAAAGAGAATGTATAAAATGTTTTCTCATAATGCAGAAATCGCTATTTTCTTCAAAACACATCTTTTGCTTCTCTTCAAACTTGGCAAAAACTACCCTAAACCAAACCAAATATGCTCAAGATTTCCCAAAGACAAATTCAAACCTCCATAAATATTTACTGCAATGATTTCCAACACCTGATTATATAAAATATTTACTTCTAACTATTATATTCAAAGACTGATTGCAAGTATAAATTTCACATCGGTCAAACTGGATATTAAAAATATCCCCTGAAAACAACAGCCTGTAACACTCAGGGTAATTAGCGTGAGAATGAAAGACAAACCATTATTTTGTAATATGTTAACACCCCTGAAAGGTAGTAATGCCGAACAGGAGGTAATAAATAAAAAAACATTTTTTGCCAAGTACTGTACAGTTCTCGAGGGCAACTAAGAACTCTTGTGTTCGACTACATCATTATTGTCAAGGTAGATGCCACGAGCGGGAGTCCGTGGCACGAGAGCCACGACGAAACCACCCCACTATGCAGTTCCTTACCCAGCCACCAGAAACAACGCCATCCCTATTGTAAAACGGCGGAGTACTAATACTCGTAATAGTTCTCTTTCTTGACGTTAGTTGCGCAGAGTAGCTCGTGGCACTACCACCAGTAGAAAACCTTGACACCACTGGACTACATGTTTCACGATAATAGCTGCGCGCTCTATTCCGCCGGTGCGTGGCCTCCACTCTTATCTGAGAGGTCCCTGAGCATTTGTCACCGTGGAGCATTCGTCAGTCGCTCCGACTTGCTCCATTTTAGTGACCTTACTGAAGTCATAGGCTTAAATCCACAGCGATGTACAGAAGTCATAGGCTTAAATCCACAGCACGTGCCCGATAGTGTAGATGGCACCAAAGCGATAGAAAAGGCAAACATTTTCCTCGCCTCACAGATCAGCGACAAATATCTTTCTATTTTTCGAGCACTCTCAAGCACAGTTAGGCGTAACGGAAGGTGAATATCTGCCTCTAATGAAATATATTTACTTGTTTTGGAGTTTCCATGGGTGGCTTCTACAACAGCAAATTATATAACTCTTAATCTATCGTCTTGCATTTTCAAATACTTCATTGTCGTATTTTTGGTCGTCGCAATCCACGGATTTAGTTTGGTAAGCGCCCAATATGTGTAAACGCGACAAATATTCAAAGGAAAACTGATTATATCGTTTAAAACTGAAAATATTTGCATGTTAAGGACAATAAATTTAGAGCACTTAAGGTGGCTTCGGAAATCTCACTATTTACTGAAGCGTAACTCGTTCTTCCTACATAAGCAGAAATCTCTTAACTACGTAGGCGCATTAGGATGAGATCATGTTATCACAGCTACTGAATAGTCTGCAGAGAGGGAAATAAACCGAACTAATTATTTTTTGTCTGTGATACTATGCTCAATTATGCAAATTACTTAATCTTTGAACAACGTTGGTCCAGTAAATGTTTCAGTAATCATTAGTACTTGAATGATTATGCTTTATCAATTTATATAAATATATGTACATATTATTTTATATATGAAATTAAAATATTATTTCTTCGTTATTGTTTTTTAATAAAATTGGCAAACAATTACACTAAAATAAGTAAGAAAACTGACTCCCACAATAAAATATCAAAACGGGCTTCTGTCTTAAACCACTATACTCTAATCTGTGTGTGTAATAAAAGTTTGACGTAAAGTGAGTCGTCAATGAAGTAACCAAGTCATTTTTATACAGATCACGCGATTAAAGGAAAAAATATGTTAACAAACTGTAATTTAGCTTTCGCAGTGAAAAATCACTTCCATAAAAATAACACGTCATAATGCCAAACGATGATATAGTCAGTACGGACAAATGACGATATTATTTCAAAAAAATAACAATTGTAGTATAAGTTTTAATGAACGCCATCTAGAAAACACGTACGATTTTCATGTTGTGCAGGGTTCATGACGTGTATCACAACCGCATCATCCAAGTGCTGGAGATCATGCAGCAAACTGCGCTGCTGAATCTGCCCGAAGCGCCTGTCGCCGTCGAGGACTTCTTGGCCGAGGCGGAGAACACGTGTCGTCTCGCAGCTACCGTGAGCCAAAGAGCTTCTCTTCTACTCGTCTGCCCTTCGCTTCTTCCCTCCCGGTTCTTCACCTTCCTTTTAACTTTCTCGCCATATTGCGTACTTACGTAGTAAAGAAAGTATTCTAATGCTGCAGCGGAAAGCGGAAGGCGATGTTTCGTCAGAAAAGCTCGTAAACTCAAATTGTGGGGCTCTGATATCGAAAAAGTTGGAAAAAGATAAATACTGTTTGCACTGAGATTTTAAAAGTCATAAAATATCTTTGGATCAAACTTCCTTTGGCCCAGAAAAGTGCAGCAACTTGACATGGCATGGTTTCAACAAGTCGTTGGAAGTCGCCTGCAGAAATAGTCGCCTCTACAACCGTCCATAAGTGAGAAAGTGTTGCCGGTGCAGGATTTTGTGCACGAACTTACTCCCATAAATGTTTCCATAAGACCCATAAATATTCGATGGGATTCATGTTGGATGATTTTGATGGTCAATTCATTCGTTCATATGGTACAGAATGATCTTGAAACATTTTTGATCACAAACAATTTTGACTCGGTGACATGTCGCATTGTCATCCATAAAAATTCCATCGTTGTTTGCGAACATGAAGTCAATGAATGGCTATATGCTGTGCGTATTCAATTTCTTTCTCTGGTATACTATGTAGTCGTTAAGTACGTTTTGGATCCTTGATACCGAAAAATTGCTTTACTTGCAACTCCAGGGTATTGGTCAACTCCAGGGCAACTCCATTGGTCAACTCCAGGGCATAAAACCGTTCAAACGATCGATGTAATACGATAAATCGCAGCTCACAAATGCTCGTGACTCCAGATCACTAACTGAAATTATAGAATTTACAAATTGAAGTTATGGATAACTCTTTGCGAAATATGTGGACCGTGCCTCATACCACATTGTTTTGGATTTTTCGCATGCTAAATTTGCACAGTAGCTCTTCAAGATATTTCTGAGCACCTCGTTTCTTAGTCGCAGTGCATTTACAACTGGGAGGGCATGCATGTTGTCCCTCATTCCGAAGACTTCAATCTCAAGTTCCTTGAACATGCTTACTTTTTCCACCTGTTTGACCAAAATGTTTCCATCATACGGTACGGCAATATCTACAAACAACAAATATTACCCCTTTTGCTGTAATATATGAGTTTATTTGTCTCTTTGCCAAATATTCTAGAATATGTGATCAGAGGCATATCATAGAGCCCTACGACATGTTCCGTTTCATATTAAATTCGTTGGTTCATATTTGTACCAATTTGTCGGTACTGATGTACAAAGTACGTGGTCCAATGCGTCACTTTATTAAGTTGGTAGGTGTTTTCTGTTGGGGTTAATGTTTTACACCTAGTTACAATGTAATTTGTAATTTTTTATCACATCTCCTTCGACTATCAACATTTATTTTAATCGTATTATTATTAGCAGTAGTAGTATTGTTGTTGTTATCATCACTATTAGTAACATCATCAACCTCGCCTGCCCTGATACTCATTTCTTGTTCCTTTTTTTTTGTCTCTTACTTCACGTTTTTCAGTATCTTTGAGTGCTCACTCAAGAATTTCTAAAGAATCCTTAATGTACACAAATGATCGGAACGTCTCGTGGGCATACAGGGCATGAGAGCGCTTTTGCGCAGGAGCTGAACCGGAGGAGCATGATGGTGGAGGAGGCGGTGGAGGAGGTGCTGGAGTTGGTGCGCTGCGCCTCCGAAGCCTCTCGCGCCGCCGACGGAGGCAAAGACGAGTTTGGACTGGGCCCGGAAGGTAAGCTTTTGAGAATAGTTATTCGCAAGAACAGCGAACTGGATGTTTCCAGGTCTAGACGAGAGAGTGCCTGGACGAGGCCGATAGGCCGAGCGTAGGAATCTCGTAATGTCATGGAATGTCACTTTTGCCATATGATTTACAATATTTTATTCGAGAACTTAATTTTACTACTTTTTGTCCGTGCTATAAACAACTTTTTGCATACGAGAAGGGGAGGGACACCTGCAACCCCCGCGCTAAAAACATTAACTACACTAACGGGACTAATAATAATAGCACTTGACGTACCCAGAAATAATAATCCATCAGTCTATTTACTGGTCTTCACGTGTACAAGGAAGGTGAATGGGAACGAGAGCAAATGGAGATAACAAGGAATTTGAGTTACTATGATTCGACATATATTGATATATTGATTTATTCTTTTAATTATTCGTGCTTACAGCTTGCGTAAGTTGGTCATATCTACCAGTATTCATGAGCAACTTAATTAAAAATGCATAAAAACGCATAAATTTTGGCATTAGTTATAATTAAGAGTACAAAACACAAGATATAAATAATAACGTAGGATAGGACATAAATTATAACGTGTATGTTTTCAAAATAAATTTCTACCTAAAGATTAAAACTTCACAAGGTTTCAAGAGGATCAAGGCTCCTCTGTAGTGGCATATCCATCCCTTAGTGACTTCCCCTGAATGTGAGCATTGGCTTCCGCGGCCGGAGTCAGCAGCTATTTGGCTGTCCGGGAAACGCCGCGTCGTAGGTACGAGTGCCAACGTTTCGGTCGCAATTCTGTGACCTTCCTCAGGACGAAATGCATTTCCATTCCGCACGGGGTGTCGCCGGTCAGCAGGCGGTGCGGCGCATCGAACACCGTTTTGCATTTCGCCCTGAGGAATGTCGCAGAATGGTGGCCGAAACGTTGGCACCTGTGCCTAGGACGCGGAGTTTCCCAAACAGCCAAGTAGGTAGTTTTTTGACTCCGGTCGTGCAGGCCAACGCTCACATTTAGGGGACGTCGCTAAGGAATGGATATGCCACTACAGAGGAGACTTGAAATGTTGTAAAGTATCAATCATTACGTAAAAATCTATTTTTGCAAACATACGTGTCATAATTTGTTCTATCCTACGTTATTATTTTTATCTTCTGTTATGAACTCTTAATTATAAGTAATGCTGGGGGGGGAAGGGGGGCTGTCTCCCGGACAGCCAAGTATCTACCAATCCGCTGCATGTACCTCCCCCAGACGAAGAGGCGCGCGCGGCGGAGGCGGCGGCGGCGGCCGCGGCGTCCGGCGGCGGCGGGGCGGCGGCTGCGGGCGGCGGCGGTGGCGGGGGCGGGGCGGGCGGCAGCGCGCGCGACCAGCAGGACTGGACGGCGGTGCTGGCGCTGTTCGACGCGCCGCACCGCCTGCTGGCCGGCGACACGCCGCGCGGCATGATGGAGCTGGCGCGCGGCGCGCAGCAGGAGATGCGGCGCGCGTACACGCGCAAGGTGGTGGACGCGCTCACCAAGGTGACGCGCGCCGCCCTCGACGCCCTCCGCAAGCGGTTCGCGCCCGACCCCGACGCGCCGCAAGGTGAGTCCCGCGCCAGAGCGGAGGGCAGTGCTGCCAAGGTCGATGCCACGAGCGCCACGACGAAATCGACTCTCCACGCAGTTCATAACCCCACCGAAAGAGACAACGCCATCCCTATTGTAAAACGGCGGGGTTACTAATAGTTTCCTCTCCCGACGCTAGTGGCGCAGAGAAGCTCGTGGCATGGCACGGTGTCGCGAGGCGTGCCACTGCCTCCAGTAGGAGATCTTGACACCACTGCAGTAGGGGGGCGTCCGCAAATTACGTAATGCAAATTTGGAGTACAGCAGTACCCTTTTAATCCGAACCCCGCAAATCCAAAATTTCGGATAATCCGAACAAAATTCGGGATGGGGGTTAAAATAAACAAAAAAATCCTGATTCTTTACTTAATTTATGTAGAATACCCGTTAACAGCAATGACAGAAATTACTTCAACTCCTCTAAACAATGTAGCAACTACTACCGCATGCGATCGGTTATATACGTACTGTAACCTCTTGTTCGCAATACTGCCACTTACACATGTCATTACGCTACGTTCGATTTTACTCAGATCGCACACTACGTTACATTGTGTCTGGTGATCCTATAGGTACATTTTTCGGATAATCCGAACATTTCCGAATCCGAACAGACTACATCCCCAATTAGTTCGGAATACCGTTCTACTGTTAGTTCAACTAACCCCTGTAACGCACTCATCACGCCCGCTTGAATTCCCTATAAATAATAAATTATACAACGCCAGCGACAACATCCCCGCTCCTTGTGCAACAAGTGAAAATAAATATTTGCACACTATTTGTATTACGTCTATTTGTGTTGAATATTAAAATGTATGATAAT
Source organism: Acheta domesticus (assembly GCA_031308135.1). Classification (NCBI taxonomy): domain Eukaryota; kingdom Metazoa; phylum Arthropoda; class Insecta; order Orthoptera; family Gryllidae; genus Acheta; species Acheta domesticus. Next base: position 1,419,160 of record JAHLJT010008756.1, on the reverse strand, counting down.
GAAAGTCGGAATTAGTTAATGATGCTGGCTGCCCCTAACAATAAAATTGGGGTCAAGTTTTGAGTGAAGGAAAAAAACTCAGTATTACGTTACACTAGACTAACACTCCCCTACCCCTACGTAACGCAGCGTAACGCTATTTTAAACCCCTTTTGAGCGTTAGATAATTGATGGACGATCCCTAGAGAGTTTTGTACAGAGACGCTTAAAGATAACCGGGCCCGCCTATTGTCACGGGACGCATTAAACATCATTCATGGGCTATGTAGTAAACAGAAGCGTTAACCGGACTCGATTAGCTAAACGAGGCTTCATAGTGTGTACCGAATCTGTTGCCGGTTACACATATTTTGGGTTCCTAGTACACTAAGAACGCGGACGAAAGCCGACTGCGCTTTTCTGCCAAACATAATGTATGCCACTGAATGAAATTCTTGTTGTTTGGCAAATCCCTTTTAAAATAAGAAGCAACTCAACGTTCCAAATTGTATACAAAATGAAAAAATAATAATCAAAATCGAAGGGGCCCCAAATTTGTGCGTAACGTATTACTGTTGCTACCAGATGTCAGCACCTTATAAGCGTAATCGTTGTTCCAAAAACTCTCTCTCTCTCTCTCTCTGAGCTTCACACAAGATTTGACGTTACATTAGCCGTTTCGGTTAAGTGCAAAAACTCTAGTGTTTACTTGTCTGTGCGGAAGACGCCGCGTCCTAGACTCTGGTGCCAACGTTTCGGCCGCCATTCTGCGACCTTCCTCTAGGCATTTCGACAGGAACACATCCGATTAATACTAAATCACACGTATTGCACTGTTAAGTAGTATACAGCATTCTCCAAGCGCCACCGGCTTAGGCGGCTAAGAGCATCAATTGGTGCCCTGACAGTGTCAGGGGTTTCCACACTAGATGGACAGCAATGTCGAATTTAGCCGCTATTTGGAGGAGAATTCTAGTGGCGGCCTGTTATGATTATTGTTTTCCGTGGGGTTTTTTTCGATCAACACCAAGCGAATAACATATTACTGTCGCTACCAGGTGCCATATCAGTACATAACCATAAAAAACGGGCCACGAACAGCTCGCTATCTTTCCTTCCTGATCCCTGTCCTATTATTGCTCTTTGCTCCCATGCACCACACATGCCAGGGACCAGTCAAGAGCTAAGAGCTTGTCCCGTCTGGAAGCGATGCCCAGCTGCTGGAAGATATCTGGTTAGGGAAAACCCAGCCAGACGACGGCAGGGTTCCGAATCTCGGTATTCATCGGGTGAAGATCAACGCCACCTCCCACGATAAAAATTATCTCCTTTCACTTACGGGATTAATGACAGCAGTTGAGGCGCGTGGAATTACTAATCAACCAATCAAGCGCCACTGATGTGGCTCAGGGTGTTAACTCATGTCACTTCTGTTCCTCTGATTGTGAGATCCTGGGGTTCGGATATGTATTAGAGGTAAATATAATAAAAATCGTGATATTTGTCCATTCGATACCCGTCTTAAAAGTTACTATATTGGAAAATGTTTTCAATGTTTTTTATTTTTTTGCGACATTAGATTATCAATGATGAAATATTTAAGTCAATAGGCCAGGAACGGCTAAAATAGATTCATGACGCATTTCATTCGCATTACTTATTTTTTCCCTGCAAAGTAAATTAGCCATTAGGAAAATAATGACATATATAATGTCAATTGAATACCCTTCTCAAAAAATATTTATTTTTAACTTTTCGTTGCAAAAAACCGTGTTCTTTTTTCAAATGTACTGTCATTCTAAATAGAGATTCTTTATTTATAACAACGCGTTTGGTCTCGACACGGGAATAGATTTTCTCTCTCCTTCAGCGCCTTCCGGGATATTGTCATCCATTAGTTTTACCCAGTATTCTTTTACTTCCATCTATTCTTTAAGTTCCTCAAACCACTTAAGTACTCCTGTATTCGTACTCGTATTGATACAAACAAGTCAAATTTCATTATTTTAACAGTCTCCCTAACAGCACTTGGGGAATTCCAAATACGGGAGCTAACTTCTGCAAGTTCAAAAATGTTTCTTTTAAAGAAGATACAAAAGAAGACCTTTTGTTCCCATTTCTTTCCCTGTCCTGAACGTTGTCTTCCATGCCTTCACTCCTGCGGGAGGTTCCGATCGCGAAAACAAGCTCTTCGCTCCCGAAGCAGAGTTCAGGTGGGCGCTGGTGTATATTGAGTGGCGCCGAAGGGGAGTGTGTGGCACGACCTATCGCGCCGCATCGCATCGCATAGCATCGCTTCGCGCCTCCAAAGGCAAATTTCTTTACTTCAAGTCTCCCTAACTGCACTTGGGGAATTCAAAATAAGGAAGCTTTCGCCAGTTCTTCCAGTTCATACTTTTGCCAGTTCAAACACGTTTCTTCTAAAGAAGAGACAAACGCTTTTGTTCCCATTTCTTTCCCTGACCTGAACGTTGTCTTCCATGCCTTCACTCCTGCGGGAGGTTCCGATCGCGAAAGCAAGCTCTTGGCTCCCGAAGCAGAGTTCAGGTGGGCGCTGGTGTATATTGAGTGGCGCCGAAGGGGAGTGTGTGGCACGGCCTATCGCGCCGCATCGCATCGCGTAGCGTCGCTTCGCGCCTCTGCACGCGATGTGTCTCCCCCGCCATCATTCGCCTGGCCCGGAATAAACGCGAGACGCCGCGCCGCGCCGTTACGGATGGACGCAGGCTGATAAAAATAACGCGACTTATCACTCGGGCGCGACCGAGGAAGGCACCAAATTCCGCGTTTTTTTATGGACGTCGTAAATTCATGTCTACACAATATTGAACAGTGATTCTCCACTTGAGCCAGTAAGGCTTTGCGTTGAATCTGTTCGTGATTTTTAGATTTGCCCTTCGTAAGGATTATTATGTAATTTTCGAACTGTTAATGAGCTGTCGATAAATAAAACTATTGTAGTAATAATTTCTGTTTTGTTCATGTAATTTTGACCAATGACGTCTGCCTCGTGTGAGGCAATAAAAGTTGTTTTTCTCTTAGAGAACAATCGGTTATATCTTATGTTGTTGTTTTTTCTTACCATTTCCTCGCTGTTAAACATACGTAGCGATAAAATTTTGTTCCTATGACATTTATAAATAGGCTAGACAACGTTTTTTTATTGTTAGAACTCCAACAATCAAACACGTTAAAGAAATAATTCTATGACAGTTCCAGTTTATTTGGTACATAGGTCAAAAATGTAATGTTAATGTAAATTACTCTGTTCCTAGGAATTTTTTATCTATTTATCCTTTAAAAAATCTTTATAAATACCGATCGAGGATATGAGTTTCCCAAATAAATTCACGTGCCGACACATTGCTAGCAAATTTATAGGTGAATTCAGAACCTCTCGTGATAACACCGATGATGCATTGCATCACTAAAGCACAGTGTTGTACTCTGAAATATTTTTACTGGCTTAGATGGCTCAGAGCTTCAATGGCAGTGCTTCTGACCAAGAGGACCCAAGGTTCAAGATCCGACGATGGAAGTATTTTCGGCACTAGCTACATATTTGAATCGAACTCAACCGCTGTCTGGAGGAGAATCCTAGCGGCCGACTGCTCTAATCGGTAGTTTTCCTTGGTTTCTCCCATCAGCTCCACGCGAACGCCGGAGCAGTACTCTAACAAACGACCCATGGAGAACGCGCGATCCTTCCTTCCTATTCTTTGTCATACGCTCACCCATTAGTTACACCCATATTTACATGCACTACACCACCATATATCTTGGGAGCATTGCGACGGCTGGAACGGTGCCACGCTAGTGGGCGATACCTAGTTGGCAAACATCCCGCAAACCGACTAGTAGTGCGGCGCCGAATCTCGCCAACCAACGGGGGATGATCACCACCTCCCTCAAAGAACACATGCGTTACACTTACGGGAACCTTGGAAGTTGATACGCCCGGAATCACTATTCATTCGATCAATTAAATTTTACTTTCCTTAAGAAATCCCATGAACTATACACGAACATACAACTGTACATACAGTATATCAAGAACGTATTGTTGTTTTGACTTGTGCAAGAATCGGAAAATAGATTAAGGTTTTTAGGCTTCTTTTTCGACGCATTAAACTTGCACTCGAACTCTCTTAAAAATTTACCAGTGAATATTCGACTTCATAGTCTCCATGCGATTATTTTATCTCCAGCCAACAATAGAAGTAAATTCACATGGACATTGAACATATTTGTGTACTTTTGTTGGAAATTTATAGAACCAAACCTATTGATAATAAAATACTCCTATTAAAGAAACAGATAGATTTTGTAGATACAGGTACTGTTTCGTGTCGAAATAAATTTTTATAGTGTCAGACTCATCAGTGTAATCTGTATTCTCAGACTTTCGTACTTTACTTGCACTCAAGGACACCTTTGTACCTCACCTTTGTATCTCATAAACTTACACTGTATTTTTCACACTTCTCCCTCAGTTCTTACCCTATTACTAATGACAACAATGGAGCATTTAAATTCAATGTTTGAAAGTTACGGTAACGGTAAGTAAGTAACATATATCATAGTAATCAGCATATCATATCAGCATTTCATCATATCAGTACTCAAAATCAGATTAGCAAAACTACATATGCATGAATATGAACAGATTTGCAGACATTGAGACATTTTACAGCTATATAATAACCGAAGTAAAAAGTATTGTGAAAAAACTAGTAAAGGTTATCTAGCTGCTGATTTGTGAAGTAAACGCGTATAAATCATTTTGATCCACAAGTGCAGTTGTCGGCTTTTAAAACAAAAGGTGCGTTTACTTTTAAAACAAGTGGTGACAACGTTTACTTTTTCGCCTATAAAAATATAATACTATTTATGCTACAATTTCTCTCCAAATTAACGCATCAGTCATTGTTTTGTAAAGCTCACTTGAAATCGTTGACCGTTTTGTGCGAAAATTCAATACTTTTAAACAGTAGATTGTTTATTCAAAATTTTAAATGCAAATATATTTCTGACATTGAATTCATTGTATAAGGTATGCGGTGTATTCACGGACATATCCGATGAGTTTTTAGCCTTACGCTGCGCAAGTAGTACGTGAGAAAGCAAAGTAATTAAAAGTTAATAAATAAAACGATACTGTTAGCATCAGAATTATTTCATTATTCTCAGTCATAAACATACATTTTTGTTCTGTATTAAACTACAATTCTTCTTTTCAAATATACTCACAAATTCTTTAAAAATAACAATGAAAATTAGAAAGAGAATCATGAATAATCTTTTTTTTTCTTTATTGTCCTCTGTAGGAGGGGAAATATATAAAGAGGACTTACAAATGCGAGATAAATTGTTTTCTACGTAAAGGAAGGCAAGGCTCTCTAAAAGCAAATGGTACGTTAGAGTGGGTTACGTGGATATGTTCCCCACCGCTAAATCGGGGAAAACGTTGGGTAGTGATGAGGGAAAAAATGGATTGGCTAAAAATATCACTCAGAATCCGTTACTCGGATTAGAAGAAGCTGCTCCGGTATTCGCCTGGAAGTAATCTGAAAAATCACTGATCAGAGCTGATGCTTAGGAATTCGATTTCTCCAAACGCCACACACTCACAAATGATAAGAGGAAATTAATTACTGTGAGAAACAGACTCGTGTCCTCCCACTCGATGAGAGTTGAGGGCTTCAAGCTCGCCGCTTTGCGTGTTCCTCACAAGGTTAAAGAAAATGAAGTTAAAGACGGAATAATGGTCACATGCAGAAACAACGAAATTTTTAAGTTACAAATTGCCTAAATTTTCAAACATGTAACATTTTTACTTTTCCATATACTATATGTACGTACGTATAATATACGGGAAAATATAGTACGTAACTCTTATTAAAGGGGCCCTGGTAACGAAAAAGTGGATAAATCCAGTTGCAAAATTAAGAAAAAAATCTCCTAACACGTAGTGCAACCAAAATCCCTATTTTGTGGGCCCTTGATACCGAAAAACCAATTGAAAGCAAAACCTGTCCGTCGTCCGTCCGTCCGTCTATGAACAACGCTAGCGACTAAACCGTTCAGCAGATTTTCTCCACACTTGACTACTCCCCGATAGATCTAAATGATCTCGCGGTCCTTTGAATTTGAAATCTATATTTTAATTTTCGAGGGTACTTTATATGAAGACCCTGGGACATTTTCAATATTTTCAAAACAATGGTGCCAACAATTTTGACAAAATTATGTTGTTGGATAATCTAAAGATCATTTAAGAGAACTGCAGTAGGTCTCATGTCGGTTGAACACTCTGAATTTTCGAAAATTGCAAAAGTTTGAATTTTTGGCGGCGTCTTCCTCCAACTATAAAATTGCAGATAGAGATTTTTCCTCCAAATAAAATTTCTTCTCCAAAGTGTTCTTTCAATATTGCGTGCAATATGTAAAATTTTAAAAAATTACAAAAACAAGATTTTCTCAAAAACGGCTCAAATTTTTTCTTTAATCTTTCGGTAGGGATAGTACTAAATGTACTCTATGAGATTACATAAACGCCATATTGCTCTATTCTTGTTCTTTTAATTACAAAAATGAAATTTTTTTCGACTTGTTTTGAAAGTTTTCTGAAATTTTTAATATGCACATTACCAGCAATTTTCAAACATTATTATATTTATGAATGTAAGTGCTACAAATGATTTCAAATGAAGTTTTTTGAAAACTCAAACATTTTCTGTGAAAAAAAGCTTCAAATATCAAATTTTCTGTAGCGCTTAAACGCCATTTAGGACGACGTTTTTGTTTTCTTTAATATTCTAAAATTAATATTTCCGTTCTACCATTAGGAAACCGAAAAATTAGGAAAATGTCAAATATTGTACTTTGGGTGGTTATAGAGGTTTATTTTTTTGAAAATACGAGTAATTGTTCTATAATTTCGTGACAAACAAAATAGCCCGCTGCAAAATTACTGGGCTTCAGACAGCCGGATGCGTCGTAAATTAGAATTTGCAATTTTGTATATGATTTCTTTGTTCGTTTTTACATTCGAGCTTTTGTTATACATTTACACATTAATCTTTAAAGAAATTATTTCTTTTCAAATATTGAAAATAAAAATTGCTATATCTTTAAGAGAGTATCGACAATGCAGTGAACGCAACAATTGAATACCGCCCCGCTGTCGCGAATTTCTGTGAATTACGTGAATTACTCAGACCACACTCCAGTAGAAACGACCATCAGTTCAAATATATCTGAAAGAAATTATCCTCTAAAACTAACAAGTAATATAACAAACTGGGACAAGTACCGCGATTACGTGAACAATAAACTATCTGCAAATGCACTGCTAACAACAGAGAAAACATCGAAGACCCAATACAGCATCTAACTGACACATTATAAGACACTGCCTCGGCCGCAACATCTAGAGAAAAAATAAACAAATCGTCAACGTATCCCGCAGAAATAAGACAAAAAGTGGTAGAAAAACGTCGACTTCGACAAATATTGACGACTCGTCAACCAGATGACAAAAGAAAATATAACACAGTAGCCAGACAATTAACACGTCAAATTAATGAATACGAAAACAAATCATTCTCTAATTACATTCAAGCACTATCACCTACTGCTGGAACTAATTATTCGCTTTGGAAAGCAACAAGAAAACTGAAACGACCTCAACAGCACATCGCACCAATTCGAAAAGAAGACGGGCAAGAAGCGCAGAAGAAAAGGTCGAATGCTTAGCAAAGCACTTTGCATCAGTTTTCAAACCAGCAGGAAATGCAAGTACTATTGAAAATAAAGTACCAGAGATTTTGGATGTACCTTTACAGTTATCACTGCCCATAAAGCATTTCAACTCACGAGAAGTCGAACAAACAATTAAAAAACACACGCATCCTACGAAAAGTCCAGGGTTTGACCTTATTACTGGTAAAATTTTACAGGAAATGACAAGAAAAGGATATGCATTCGTAACAAGTATATTCAACGCGATACTTCGAAGTAGTCATTATCCTTGTCAATGGAAATACGCTCAAATAATTGCGATATTAAAACCAGGAAAGACTGCCACGGAAGTGACATCGTACCGACCGTTTAGTCTGCTACCTGCCCTATCAAAAGTATTTGAAAAACTTCTCTTACAGCGCCTCAAGCCTATAATTAAAGATGTGATTCCTAACTTTCAATACGGCTTTCGAGAAGGGCACTCAACAATAGAACGGACTCATCGTATTGTAAACACAATTTCTCAAAGGCTAGAAAAAAGTTATATTGCTCTGCAGCATTCCTAGACATACAACAAGCATTCGACAAGGTACGATATGAAGAAATTCTATTTAAAATAAAACACCTTCTCCCGCACTCCTATTATTTACTTCTCAAATCATATCTTTGCGACTACCTATTTCGAGTGAAATACCAGGACACCCTATCAGAATTCCAACCTATTTTTGCAGGGGTGCCACAAGGAAGTATTCTTGGACCATTATTGTATCTTATATCAACTTAAGACTTGCCAATTACAGAAAGAACTACAATAGCCACCTTTGCAGACGACACAGCTATTCTCTCTGCAAATAAAGTCCTGTGCATCACAACATCTTCAAGAACATCTAAACAAAATAGAAGATTGGAGTCATCGTTGGTGAGTCACAGTTAATGAAACAAAATCAAAACACATAACATTTACACCAAGAAAAGAAAATTGCCCAAAAGTAAAACTAAACAATTCAGAACTCCACGAAGCTGATACAATCAAATACCTTTGACTGCATTTGGATAGACACCTGACTTGGAAAACCCACATCAAAACTAAGAGAAAAGAAGCGCAGCTTAAAGTCCTCAAATTTTCATGGTTAATAAACAGACAATGAAAGCTGTCTTTGCATAACAAAGTACAGATTTACAAAACTATAATCAAACCAACACGGACCTATGGTATTGAATTGTGGGGCTCTTCCAGTAAATCGAATCTAGAAACTCTAAAAATATTCGAAGCTAAAACATTAAGAAAACTATGCAACGCACCGTGGTACGTGACAAACAAGACGATATACAGAGACCTCGACATCATCCCGCTAGAAGAAATTATCAACACGAAGAGCCAAGCTTACCAGAAGAGATTGTACGAGCATCCAAATTACCTTTCAACAAATCTGCTAGACAACAGTGAACATGTATATAGACTGAAACGAGAGAATATTTTAGATTTGCCATACCGATTTCTTAAATGAAATTTTCAATGTCACAAAATTCACGTCAAAAATTTTATTAGACACTATTTACTTACTGTTCTAACAAGAACAGATTGTAAATTATGCAGAAAATAAATAAAAATTTACGTGTCATTGTTGGGTGGTATCAGACTTCTTTTTACAATACCAGTTTACACAACATTTTATTATATTTTTATGCAGTTGTGGAATTCACATAGTTTTGACAACACTGCGATGAAAACAGTGAGTTGTTTGCACTGTGTAAGATATACAGGTGTGTTCACTTCTAGTTAAAACTGAAGGCTAGTTCTCACAGTTCTCGCACATAAGTGCTGCGATCTTTGGGTTTCATTTGAGCAAGGTCGTGATTGGTCGTGTAATGTGTAACAGCCACTGTATAAAGTGTCATCTTAAGATGTATATCTTACACCGCTACTCAAATCGATCGTGCGAACCGTACGGACAAGCGAGGAACTAGGCTCAAACTGGCTTGAGAAAAGTTACCCCAAAGCCGGCTAATTAAGACACCTATATATTTTGCACCGTGATTGATCGCTTCTTGATTGAATTGAACGTTTTCAAATAATAGGTAAGATATTAGTAGGGCAGAAAGTGCAATATTTCAATTATACGTAGCTACTTCCAATAATACAGGAAAGTATGTGCTGTTGTAGCACCATTAGTTTCTTTTTTTTCTTTACGTATTTCTCTTTTACACAAACATTTCGTTACACAAATATGTTTAACAGAGAAGTAAAGATCCAGCATTATCTGCACAACCCCTGGTATTAATTCGCAGTCTTTTGGAAGTTAATTTGACTACTTGTAGAATTACAAACACACTGGTAGCGGCACCCAATCCTAATTCTAAAACAGTGAATATTCCAGAAAGTTGTTTCAAACTCAGAGGTTGCGGTTCTTCCTTCGTGGCGTCTTCCAAAACGATGACACCATTTGCAGCTCTTCGATGAATCTGTTCTTTTATCCAATGGTGATACAAACCTGCTTCCACTACACCTTGAGCTATGGCATACAATTGGTCATAAATTGGAGTTTTTTTAACGCTTAAATAACTACCATAACCAGGAGTCATTATACATTCCGGTACGACGTAAAGATCATCTTGTTTTTCTTTGCTGGGAAAAGTAGAAAGATAGAAATAGTCCTCCCAGTTTAACAGAATCCCACTATGATCCTTGATTACATCTCGCATCGTATTGATGCTCATATCATATGACTTCGTTTTGAATTTCGAAGTTATATATTTGTCCAGATCTTTCAGTGGTGCCAACATATTACCATCAAGGTAAATGTGCTTGAGGTGCGACACTGCTTCCAGCACAGTTTGGGGGTCCTTGCCTTGAGGAGGTGAAGCCAGAAATCCGAGAAGTTGTCCAGAATACGCGTTGCCTAGCACTACGGAGTACATCATCAGCATTATCATCACAAGTCGCTGTGAAATTGAGCATGCAGAGTTACTGGAGGAGCTGTTGAGAACCATTTGCACTGCATCAAAAAAGGCAGAGCGGAAAGTCACGTCTCGGAACTGCAAATGTTCACTGATTGAACAACGATTCTGTACAACATGCCACATTAAAGCAGCGCACAGAAAACTCAATCCCAAAACAACCCACACTGCATTTTGATAGGGTAGAAGCAGAACAACATCAAATGAATTGGTCTGCCGCAGCATTACCAAACAATAAGGTGTAATTATTAATGCTGAAATGTAGTCGCCATGTTCATATCGATCTGCAGAATAGTAGAGTGGTGTAAGAAGAAAATCAACACTTTTGTTTATTAAAGCTGCAATTAATTCCTCGTAGCTGCTTTTTGTAATGATCTGAAAATTATATTCTTTTTTGTTGACGAGAATCTCTAGAACTTTATGATCTGGTCCATCATAAATCGTTATACCCTCTTTGCTAGTCCAAGAAACTCCGGGATAATTTTGAAGAATCGCTAATTTGTATTTCCTTGATGTTGTGGTAATATATTCACTCGAATCTGAAATGGGATTCTTGAGAAGTATTTTGTTGCTTGTTGTATTACAGTACTTTTGTTGAATGTTTATTTCTCTAATTTTATCGTATAATGTTTGAAACGTCACTTGTTTCCCGGAGCAGGTTCCACACACGATAAGTATAATGATATGTAGGATGACCATGGTTACTGTTGATAACAAAAGAGTCAGTGTGGATGATGAAAGAAGTTAGAAATTTCCAGGTTATGTTCTCTGTCTCTTTGCAGTGCGTTCAGTACAAGCCAGGAAACCGACACTGCACGGTATAGATCGGGTGGCATTGAGAGACGGTAATTTCTATCTTCATGAAAATCGAGGATTTCCGAGCGCGGTGACAAACAATTAGTTTCCATCGCGTGAATAGTTTCCCACATTATCTTACTGTAATTTTGTCTTCACGCTCGCTTTGAAAACTTAACATAAAACTATAAAAATATGCAAAAATGCTCTGAATATAATGAAATGTAAAGCAGGGAGAAATCACTCCTCGTGTTTTAATAATTATTACATCTTATTAATTAGTAAATGTGTATATATATATATATATATATATATATATATATATATATATATATATATATATAGAGAGAGAGAGAGAGAGAGAGAGAGAGAATTTATTTTATAACTAATTTGTTTACTGAAGGATTTTTGCTAAATTCTGGAAAAAAATCCACAAACATGTTAGCAACATTAACTGCTTTTGATTTTATGCAAAATATTACCTTTACATTTTAATAATAATTGTTATTAATCAATTGGCACTTTGATGGAACTTTCAAAGTGTGCTGGTAATGTGCAAACATAGTTTTCTGGTTAAAACACTACCAAAAAATTAAATATCAGAACAAATATTTACTATGCATTGCAAAAATAACGCAAAGGCGTAAGAATTGAACTTTTTAAATAAAATATTCACTTGCAAAAGTCACAAATGTACTGCTCATTTTCACACCCAGCCCCTTTGTGAGTATGGCACCATGACTCACAAAGCAAGCATCTAATCAGAAATTCCCCTCAACCAGCTTGTGAAAACGCCTCTACGCAAAAAAATGCATATGTTGTCATCCTTTCCTGCTGACATCTCATCCATAGGCATCTCATAGCTGTTTTTCCTGACGATATTAAATCGCTATCTAACTTTTCTTTAAGTTCAAGTTTTCTTTTTCAAGGTTTGGGTTGTTTTTTCCCTTTCCTTTCGGAAGTATTTTTTATATTGACCAATAATCTTCCTCGGCATCTGAAACAGACGCAAAAACGTTTCCACATTTCCCAGTGTTGCGCTTTCACATTACCAGCATCGCCGTACAGAACTACGAAGTGAAAAGTACGCTATATTTTCAAGCTAGGAATTTACTTAATTGTGCCAGATTGTAGCGTATTTTTTGCTGAACAATAAATGTCTAAGCATCAAGAAATAGCTTGATAGACTGTGTGATTAAACAGACTTTAAAAACTTACCTCAAAAGTTCGAAAACTGAAGAAAAAACCTCAAACAGCCACTTCACTGACATTAACCACGAGGTGACAACGAAAGTTCTTGCAGGCTTTCTAAATAAAAACAGAAAGGAGTTGATGCGATTACAGCTATTCTACAGCACCTGTCAAGCCCTTTAGGTAATGCTTTCACATTACCATCACGCTTCCCCATTTGCACCATCTCCTCTATATATACACGAGGGTTGAGGCACAAGTGATGCAAAATATTGTTTTCTAAAATAACGTTGTTGAAGCGCACTTTTATTTGTAGCGTGAAGGAAATGTGTGCAATAAGGTGGGTTCACATTCACAGAGGTCTCTGTGAGTATCTCTATTAGTACAGAAAGCAACGTGAAATCGGTTGTCCAAATACCGCTGTGCGATATATGTGTAACGTGTTTCGAGCAGCGTTCATTCTTCAAGACAGCCGTTCTCCATGAGAGAAATGCTCGAGAATGTCACAGGGAATTGGTGGAAGTTCTTGGGAATAATGCCCTTCCATACCGGACAGTCGCCATATGGTCATGAGGATTGCTGCGAGGACGCGTAGCAATCAGTGACCAAGCAACACACGTGGCAACCTGGCGACCTGTGAATGTGCGGACAGACATGTGCGGTAATCGAGCATTTGCCGAATTGGGCCTAAAGAATGGCTATGTAACGCTTTTGGAATGTTGTGAACTCGAGTATACTAAAATGCTTTGGAACATGAAACCAGTACTGTCATTTCAAATACTTCAATAAATATGAGATTGACAATTTTAAGTGTGTCATTATATGTCCTTGCACTTCATACCCTGCCCTTTCATGATCTGCCCATAAATGATTGATTTTTATTGATCTATGCTCTGTTCATTCGTTTCAAATATTGTCCGTGTAGTGGTTTGACTCTCCATGATTTCTTTAACATTTTTGAACTGCAATATTTTACATTTTCAACTCGTACTCAGTATTCTCACAAAAAATAGTTGCCATGAAGTACACCCCACTGAGAGATAAGAGATAGGCCTCTGCTTTCCCTTTTTACTTTCTCGTATACGTACGTATACACGGAGCGATATACGTAGTATAGGGTAAGTTATGTAATGCTGCGCGAAAATGGCCAATTTTCGACAGAAAAAAAATCGTTCCCGGGCGCTGATAACGAAAAAGTGAATAAAACCAGTTGCTAAATTAAGGGGAAAAAACCAAATCACGTGGTGTAGCCAGAAACCCTGTTTTGTGGGTCTTTGATACCGAAAAAACAAATGAAAGGAAAACGTCCGTCCGTCCGTCCGTCCGTCCGTTTGTCCGTCCGTCTGTCCGTCCGTCTGTGAACACTGCTAGCGCCTAAACCATTTGTACGATTTCTTCCAAAATGTACATTCCCCGGTCGATCTGGTTCTAGTCGAAGTTTTGAGATTTTGAAAAAGATTCTGTAAAATTTAGGGGGTACTTTACATGAAACCATTTTCAACTTTACATGAGGACATTTTCAAAATTTTCTCAAAATCGTCTCCGAATTTTTTCTTTAAATTTCTTGTAAGAATATAGTAAAATACAATTATTAAGGGGGCATAGGTCCTATTTTCACGAATAACTCTGAATTTTCGAAAATTGCAAAGTTTAAAATGTTTTCAGGGTCTTTCTAGAACTACAAAATTGAAGATAGAGATTTTTCCTACAAATCACATTTTTTCTTCATAGTGAGTCTATTCTTTAAGGTTATGTACATTTTTTGAAAATATGAGTAGTTTTCGCGCAATATTGCTGTGCAATATGTGCAATTTTAAAAAATAATAAAAACCAGATTTTCTCAAAAACGGCTCCAAATTTTTTCTTTAAACTTTTGGTGGGTATAGTGCTAAATATATTTTATGAGATGACAGAAACGTTATATATTCTCTATTTTTTGTTTTTTAAAAATTGGAAAAATGTAATTTTTTGTCTTGCCTCTCACATCTATAATATTTACACTATCGGCGATTTTTTCACATTATTATATTTACGAGTACATGTGCTTCAAATATAGTCAAGTTAAGTTTCTCGAAAACAACCGTTTTCTGTCAAAAGTAGCTCAAATTTCGGCATTTTCAGAAACACTCAAACGCCATTTTTTCTTATATGGCTGCAAATGTTTTCTTCAAACTTATGTAACGGGTAGTGCTAATTACACATTTTAATATGACGTAAAGACTATTTTGAGTTATTTTTTAGAAGACCATCTCGAACGACACAATGAAAGAGAGAATTTGCAAGGAATATTACAGAAAAGTGAGATTGGTCCTGCAGTCCGCTCTGAATTCCAGGAATAAAATATCAGCAATATGTAGTTTGGCGATGCCTGTAGCAGAATACAGTTTCGGACTAGTGGACTGGACTGAGCAAGAAATTCGTACATTGGATCGGAAAACCAGAAAAGTGCTAACAATGCATCATGTTGCTCACCCACGAGCTGATGTACATAGACTTTATGTATCACGTAAGGAAGGAGGAAAAGGCCTCAGACAAATTGAGGCCTCTGGCACAACGCAGTAGTCGGGATAGGAATGTAGTATATAGTCAGCAATTAAAATGACAATCTAATGAATCAGGTCATGAAATCTGACTGAAGAATGGGAAACAGAGGCATTGTTAGTGTAGCGAGATGCATTGGAAAGAAAACTATGCAAGACACGTCGAATAACAGACACTGAACTTCAAATATTACTTAACATGAGATGTGAGACACAAAAATGTTAAAGAAATCATGGAGAGTCAAACCACTACACGGACAATATTTGAAACGAATGAACAGAGCATAGATTAATAAAAATCAATCATTTATGTGGCTTAAAAGGGAAAGAATGTAGCCAGAATCGGAAGCACTTGTAATAGCTGCCCAAGATCAGGCCTTGAGAACACGACATTATGATAAAGCGGTTCTCAAAATTTCCAAAGATGATAAATGCCGCATATGACAGGAACACGTAGAAATCATTGATCATATTGTCTCAGCTTGTCCAATCCTAGCAAAGGCCGAATACTTCAAAAGACAAGATAGGGTGTGTAGTTACCTCCACTGGCAGATCTGTACCGCCATCAAAGTTCCAAACACATGCCCCAAGTGGTACGAACACTCACTAAAACTGGTGACATGTGTTGGATAGTGTACAATTTTGTTCGACCAACAAATTCAAACTGGTCGCACGATAGCGGCAAACAAACCGGATATTGTTATCCGGTATTTGGAGAAAAAATTGTGGCTACTTGTAGACGTTACTGTGCCTTGCTATCAAAACGTCATAACCAAGGACCCATAGAAACGTCTTAAATACAAGAGTTTGGAAATCGAGATCAGCCGAATATGGAGCGTAAAAGTACAGGTCGTCCCGATAGTTATCACAAGTATGGGATTTGTTCCGCCAAATTTATGTAAGAACTTGTTAAAACTCCCAGGTAATTCAAAAGACTGGGAATTGCAATAAATCGCTTTATTTGGAACATCGCACATTTTGCGCAAAAATATTGTAGAGGCACCAATAGTCCCTAGATCTGCTCCTTAGGTAGCTGGTTGCAAACTGGAGTAGATTTTATATTCAACCGACACATAACATCTTTAGTCGTGATATAGAGGAATAATAATAATAATAATAGTAATAATAATAATAATTTCCCAAGATGATAAATGCCGCATTTGCCAGGAGCAAGTAGAAACCATTGATCACTTTATCTCAGCTTGTCCAATCCTAGCAAAGACCGAATACCTGAAAAGACATGACAGGGAGTGTAGCTACCTCCACTGGCAGATCTGCACCGCCCTCGAAGTTCCGAACACATGCTCCAAGTGGTACGAACACTCACCGAAACCGGTGACGTCTGTTGGATTGTGTACAATATTGTACGACCAACAAATTCAAACTGATCGCACGATAGCGGCAAACAAACCGGATATAGTCATCCGGGATTTGGAGAACAAATCGTGTTTAGTTGTCGATGTTGCTGTACCTTGCGATCAAAACGTCGTTACCAAGGAGGCAGAGAAACGTCTTAAATACAAGAGTTTGGAAATCGAGATCAGCCGAATGTGGGCCGTAAAAGCACAGGTCGTCCCGATAGTTATCGGAGCTCTGGGATTTGTTCCGCAAAATTTGTGTAAGAACTTGTCTAAACTCCCAGGTAATTCAAAAGACTGGGAAGTGCAAGAAATAGCTTTATTTGGAACAGCCCACATTTTGCGCAAAGTATTGTAGAGACAGCGACAGTCCCTAGATCTACCCCTTAGGTAGCTGGTTGCAACCTGGAGTAGATTTTACATTCAGCCGACACCTAACATCTTTAGTCGTGATATAGAGGAATAATAATAATAATAATAATAATAATAATAATAATAATAATAATAATAATAATAATAATAATAATAATAAGTAGTCTTATTACGCAACGCAATCACCCATTGGTGAGCATGTTTCCACCGCGTTCTCCATCCATGATCCCAGCTACTTGTCTTCATCCACACTCAAATTTCGATAATTTCTCTAACCTGAAAATCTTTATATAAGAAAGGGAATGTGCGTATGTGTGTCGCACGTAGCTGCAAAAACCACTCGACCGATTTCGCTGAAATTTTCACACTGTTTTTGAATTAAATCGGGCAGGTGGGGGTGTCGTCGTTGACGATAGTTGATGACGATTTAATCGACCCTGTACTCTGCGCAGCCAGCCGCACAATCAAGAATTAAGCGTGTCTTCACTGCAGACAACATTCTGCCCCTGCGATTGTGAAATATAGGCTGGAATTATTATTCGAATTTGGTACAAGTAAATCAAATTTCTTTAAGGTGGTATCACAGCAAATGCATCCCCAAATTTCAGTGGAAAAGTTTTAATAATTGTTTTTATAACAACCACGTCCAAACCACGCAAAAGAACAAACCCATACTTGCGAGAAAGTCTTTCATCTATTAGAAATTTTGCAGAGCGTAGCTTAAAATGTTATTAACAATCTCATGACCAGTAGTGTGTGATGTGTAATACACTGCACTAGCGAAGCATTGTCGTGTCAACTTGTTTAAAATAAAAGAAAGGAAATTCAAATGTCTCTTAAACTTTCGTTACTCGATCAATAAATATGTTCAATTCCAAGCAACTTTTCCCGTTAAAAGATTAAAGTTTTAAAATTTAACTAGAAAACCCTGATCCCATCAAAACAAGTCGGTCTTACTTGGTCACCTACCCTCTCCCCCGTGCATTTTCTTGCAACAACACCTCCCTTGTGTCCGTCCACTGTTTTCTGACGCAACGCAGTTCTGTTTTATTTTTCTTCTTCGCCACTTTCACGCCACATATTACTTCTTACCTGAACCTTGCGCAATCATTCGCTTGCCTCCTAGCTATTCTGATCTTGCATTGTTAACCGTAAAATAAGAATTGCCGTAAATTGCAAAAAAGAAGCAGTAAATAGTACAATTTCAGAAGTTTCAAATTGGTTTAATAATAACAAATTAATTGTTAACGAAAGAAAAACTGTTTCAATGCATTTTTGCATCTCAAATCGGAAATCGCATGTTCCATTGAAAATGAACAATATGCAATTAGCTGATGTTGAGGCAACAAAATTTTTAGGTCTTTCAATTCAATCAAACCTCAAATGGAATGTACATATAACAGAATTAAACACTAAATTAAGTTCATTATGCTATGCATTCAGAATTCTTTCAAATTCTTTCAGCCTTCATGCAGCTCGTTGCGTTTATTTTGCAAATGTGCATTCCCGCCTGAGATATGGCATAATATTCTGGGGAAGCTCATCCTGTAGTATTCAGACCTTCAGATTGCAAAAGAAAATTATTCGAATAATGAAAAAATGCCTTCCACGTGAATCCTGCAAGCCTCTTTTCATTGAGCTGGGAATCCTACCATTGCCTTGTCTATTTATTTACGAATCTGTAATATTTGTCAAAAATGACCTACTTAACGGAGGGAACATATTTTCATGCAATATTGATATTTATAATTACAACACACGCCGTAGAAATCACGTGCATCAAGTGTCAGTATCAACAGCTCAGTACAAGAAATCAACATACAATACATGTACGTTACTTTACAACGCATTGCCAGATGACATAAAACAATTAAAGTCGGTATACAAATTTAAGTTAAAAGTAAAATCTTTTCTGCTGCAAAACTGTTTCTATACAATTAGAGACTATACTGATCGTGAAAAAGAAAAATAACAAAACAAAGATATATATAATGAATTAGTTTATGTTTGCATTGTATACATTTAAAAAAATATTTAATACGCCTGTAACAAATAATGTACTTCAGCTTCCGGGTCAATGACCCCCATCTCGATCAGGTTTTTGTCCAGTTTCCCTGATCCATTGAGCAAATGCTGAGATGGCCCCTTGTTTTGCTTCTGGACGTAAATGTAGCTTCACTGTGCGCACGTTTTGTTGAGCACTCCTTTTGCTTGTAGTTCATTTACAGTTGAAATTGATTTTCTATAACTCGGGAAAAAACATTTTTCAAATATCTTTATTTTTCTAAAATAATTATTTTCTAAATTCATTTTTTTCGTTGTTTTTTTTTAATAAAATTCTGGCCCTCAAGAAAATGTGCGCAGATAAATTTCTTTCCCCACACGTCATATACAGTTTTTACTGTTTTTTGACAAATCAATAAATAAATAAATAAAATAAGTTAATATTTTTAATTATTGCATCGTCCAAATCTTTGGCAAATCTAGTTTGAGCCTTTCCCCTTATTTATTATCCTTTTTTTACCGTTCTGATTGGTCTTACACGTGTTTTTCTATCTATTTCTATTTTGCACAATATCCTTTACATCATGGCTCTCTCATTTTGTTTTCGCAATTTAAAATATTATAGATAACGACGAGCTGAATATTGCTCTTTGCCATATATAGATAATACTGGGTGTTCGGAGAGGAAAGGTCGAAAGTTCGCAAACTTTCCCGAATACATCTATATGGAGTATCACGTCTATACGGAGTAATATACGTAGTATAGGGAAATATGCGTAAAGCAGCGAAAAAAACGCAAATTTTCGGCAGAAAAAAACCATTGCCCAGATCTGATAACAAAAAAGTGAATAAAACCAGTTGCTAAATTCATAAAAAAATCCACTAATACGTGGTGTAGCGAGAATTCCCGTTTTGTGGGTCCGGTGTATGTGAACAACACTTGCGCCTAAACTATGCGTATATTCTTTTCCCAATTGAAGAAACCCTTCTCCATTGGGCTTGAGTCAAGACTCCGAAATTTTGAAAAACGTTCTCGAAAATTTGGGGTACTTTACGCGAAGCAACCGGGACTTTTCAAAATTTTCTCAAAAAAAGGCTCCAATTTTTTTTTCTTTCAATATCTTGTGAAATTAGAGTGGTTGCATACTTCCGATTTTCACGGTTAACTCTGAATTTCCGTAAATTGCGAAAGTTTGAATTTGTTCGGTATCTTCCTCCAACTGCAAAATTGAAGATACGAATTTTTGCTTCATATAAAATTTGTTCTCCAGAGTGAGTTCTTTTACTAAGGTCATGTACATTTTTTATGAAAATTTTAGTAGGTTTCTGAAAACTGGTTTATATTTTTTTCTTTAAATATTTGGTAAGAATAGTGCCTAATGAAGTTCTTCGAAATCATAGTTTTGACGGTTAACTCTAAATTCTTAAAAATTGTTAGTTATTTTTTCGGCGTCTTTCTACGTCTACAAAATTTAAGGTAGAGATTTATCCTTCAAAAAAATTTGTTTTTCAGAGCGAGTTTTTTCATTAACGTCATGAATATTTTTTAATTTAGCTTCCATGTAGATGATGTAATTACCATATTACCATACCCAGGAGATGACGTAATTAACATATTGGGTGCATTATGTGCAATTTTAAAAAGTTACAAAAACAAGATTTTCTCAAAAACGGCTCCAATTTCTTTCTTTAATCTTTTGGAAGATATAGTGCGCAATGTACTCTATGAGATGACGTAATTAATATATCGCTCTATTCTTTTCTTTTTTCAAAAATTAAAAAAAATATAATTTTTTTGACTTGTATATAGTGTGACAGGGCGTTAATATTTACAATACCGGCAAGTTGTTCAAATTATTATATTTATGAGTAAATGTGCTTTAAATAATGTAATATAATGTTTCTCGAAAACTCAACCTTTTTTTGTGAAAACTAGCTCACAATTTCGCATTTTCAGAAACGCTCAAACGCCATTTCCTCATAAATGGCTCAAAATTTTTTCATCAAACGTTTCTAACGGATAGTGCTAATTGCATTCTTTAATATGACGTGAAGTTCATTGTGGTGTTCTTTTCTTCGTTTTTTCAAAAATTACACAAATGTAATTTATTTGAAGACCTCTCACACCTTTAACATGCACATTACCAGCAACATGTAAACACTATTGTATTTGTGACTTTAAGTGCTTTAAATGACTTCAAATAAACTTTTTCGAAAACCCATAAATTTCTTTAAAAGAAACCTTTAAAAAATTGCATTTACAGTAGCGCTTAAACGCCATTTTTTAAAAAGTCTCCAAATTTTGCGAAGAAAATTGCCATTTAGGACGAGGTTTTGTGTTCTTTAATATTCTAAAACTAATATTTCCAGTCTACCATTAGGAAACCTAAAAATTAAGAAAATGAAGAAATGTACTTTGGGCGACAATAGATCACAGCTGGCATGAGTACGTTGCAATTCCGAATAGCTAGCCTAGACTCAAGGAAATAGAAAACTTATACGGGAAAGTCTGTGACATTGTGTAGTGCCACTAGTAACTTTTCTCGTATACGTAGGTACATACGAAGTAATATTTGTATTATAGAGAAAGTTACGTAAAGTGGCGGCAAACAACAATGATTCTTCCACAGGAAAACTCTTATTATGAGGTCCAGGTACAGAAAAAAATAATAAAAATCTGTTTTAAAATAAGTAAATTACTCTAACACGTTACGTAGTCAGAATTTAGAAATTGATTGTCTTTAATACCGAAAACGTTATATTTTCTTAACGTCCGTTCAGGATATGTTTACATTATCGCATTTATGAGTACATATGCTTTAAATGACATCATATAATGTTTATCAAAAACTCAAAACTTTTCTGTGAAAATTAGCAAAAAATTCTGCATTTTTTAGAAACACTAAAAAGCTATTTTTGCAAAAAAGACTCCTATTTATTCTTCAAAAACTTTTCGTACGTATAGTACTCATTACGATGTTTAAGATGATATAAAAGCCATTTAGCTGTTTTTTTTGTTTTTACAAAAAATACACAAATGTATTTTTTTAAATATCTCTCACTCCGTTAATATGCACTTTTCCAGCAATTCATATTCATAACTAGACAACGAACCGAACTAATCATATGTCACCTTGGCCAGTAGTACACAATAACTTAGCGATGACGGCTAAATCGACATCTGGCATTCAGGAATGAAAAAAAGCTTATAAGTTCCGTTTGGGATGTTTATATCTATTGAAAAAAAATAAAATTTGCAAATTATATTACACAACGTCAAGCAACAATGAAAAAGGTCAGAAATCTCCAACTCTCCAACTGGGGATCATGGCAGTTAATGGGTTAAAGTCATATTTCATTTCTACAGTCACAGAACATGAAATTTAAGATGTGAAAAGATGTAGTTTGTGCGGATATGTATGGCATCTGGAAACAGAATGGGGTAGGCAAAAGAACTTGCCCAGACCATAGAAATTAGAAAACAAGCTCGAGAAAGTCTGTGCCATTCTGTAGCAACACTGGTTTGTCATTCGATGAAGCTGGGGCCCCGTTTCTTTGCGGGGGAGGGTCCCCAACAGCAACTGTTGTACAGTACTTACTTAATGGGTCGATATTTACAAAGTATTTACGAATTCCCAAAACTCTTTCTCTTTTCCTGGCGTAGAGAAAATGTAATCCATCAATAACTAGACACACCTAATAAGGAAACAATATCAAATGCTTATATCACATCAAAGTCTGTATGCTGTGCTTGAAAATGATACATGTGAACTTTGGACAATCTCCTGCAACTAATTAAAAAATTAAGCCTATTTATTTTGTGATTCATTTAAATACCAATTTTTTTTATTTCTCCATGAGTGGGTTCATTACTCTCAAGTAATCATTAACATGGGTTTCTCACTCTCCTCTATTTAAAAACTCACAAATGCTTTAATAATAACATTGAAACATAGAGAGAGTTAAATATTTAACCTCTTTATTTCTTTATTCTTTCGTTGAGGAGAAGTGAATAATGTGCACTTACAAATGTTCGATAAATAGTTTCCTACCGTTAGACCGCCGAAATTGCATTAGCCTCAATGTATTCCCAACGGCATGGGCTGACATCGTCGGGGTTGCGATTAGATATTACCCTTTGTTGGAGAAGATATTCAGATAATGATGATGAAAAGAATGGAAAGGAAACAAATTTCGCGCGCATTCCGTGGCCCAGAATATAGGAAGCAACTCCGTTATTTGCCTGAAGTAATCAGAAAAATCACTGATCGGTGCTGTCTGCTTAGGAATTCTATTTCGTCAAGGACCACAAACTCACCGATGTTAAGCACTAATTTATTTCTGGAGTATTATGAGAATCGGACTCGTGTCCCATGCATTGATACAGTCACGCGGTAAAAGCTGTATTTAAGCGCTTAGCTAAGGGTATTGGTTACAAGAGTCTCAGAATAATTACATTTAAAAAAGATCAATCGCAAGCATAAAAATTAGGATTTTTTAAGTTTAAGAATTCCGTCACTTTTAAAATTATTAAATGTACATGCATTGTTCTCATTATTTACCTATTTCGTCTGTACCTATTATTGCGGCACTCAACATGTATGTTCTAATCCAGCGGTTTCGTAACATTCTTTTTCATCGACGCTTTGCAAAGAATTATTTGTCCTAATCCATCAACCAGTCGTACTTTATTCTTTATAATATGCATCATCCATCCTCATAAGTCAATACGCAAAGAGTTCGACAAATGTCTCAGAGTCAGCAATTTCGTGCATTAATATGACATGAAAATAATATATACATATATACACACACACACACACACACACACACACACACACATATATATATATATATATATATATATATATATATATATATATATATATATACACACACACACCTCTGTTTCTAATCTACATTGTCATGCAATGGTTACAAAATACTAAAATTTACTCGTATTATCTAGTCTTCATATTTCAAGAGTGCAATTTACACGGAGTATTTTCTTTCGCAAAATTTTGATTTTTTCTATTTTTTAAAAAAGTTTTGTGTCTTTTAAATATCCTAAGAAATTGCGTAGCTAGGTGTCCGGATGCTCCGGTACGGAAAGTAGAAATGTGGCCCCTACCTGAAGCAACCCTGATAAATAAAATAGGCGAGGACCAATGTAATTAATTTACATATTGTGATGCTTTATATCTGAAAAAATGTTTAATTAATATTTTTACAATCCATAGAATATTAATAATTGATCGATCCATATTCAGAAACAGACCTCAATTCGGCCTCTTAAGTGTCATTGAACCCCTTGAAAATTTCAGTTGTCCCCATTGGGAACCTGTGGTGTAAACTTTTCATGACCCGCCTTTTTGTGCACAACCTTATGAGCATCAATCGCAGTAAGTTAGACGTTAGTGTGACTAGTCGTAGAATTACAAACACACTGGTAGCGGTACCCAGTCCTAATTCTAAAACACTGAATATTCCAGACAGTTGTTTCAAACTCAGAGGTTGCGGTCCATCTTTCGTGTCATCCCTCAAAACAATGACGCCATTCGCAGCTCTTCGATGAATCTGTGCTTTTCCCCAATGGTGATGCAAACCTGCTTCCACTATTCCCTGAGCTATGGCATACAATTTGTCATAAATTGGAGTGTGCTTAACGCTTAAATAACTACGAAAACTAGGAGTCATTAAACATTCCGGAACGACGTGAAAATCATCTTGCTTTCCTTTGCTGGGAAAAGTAGAAAGATAGAAATAGTCTTGCGAGTTTAACAGAATCCCACTATGATCCTTGATTACATCTCGCATCACACTGATGCTCATATCATGTGACTTCGTTTTGAACTTCGAAGTAATATACTCGTCCAGACCTTTGAGTGGTTCCAACATATTAGCACCAAGGTAAATGTGCTTGAGGTGCGGCACTGCTTCCAGCACAGTTTGGGGATCTCTGCCTCGAGGAGGTGAAGCCAGAAATCCGAGAAGTTGTCCAGAATACGCGTTGCCTAGCACTACGGAGTACATCATCAGCATTATCATCACAAGTCTCTGTGGAACTGAGTGTGCAGAACTACTGGAGCTGCTGTTGAGAACCATTTGTACTGCATCAAAAAAGGCAGAGTGGAGAGTCAGGTCTCGGAATTGCAAACGTTCACTGATTAAACAACGATTCTGTACAACATACCACATTAAAGCAGTGCACAGAAAACTCAATCCCAAAAGAACCCACACTGCAGGATGATAAGGATAGAAGTAGAACGATGCCGAATAAATTGGCCTGGCTCTGCATTACTAAACAATAAGGCGAACTGTCAATTGCTGTAACGTAATCGCCGTGCTTATATCGATTTGGAGAATAGAAGACTGGTGTAAGAATTAAATCTACACTTTTGTTACGTAATGCTGCAAACAATCCCCTGTAGCTGTTTATTATATTCTTCTGAAAATGAAGTTCTTTTTTGTTCAGTAGAATCTCAAAAACTTTATAATCTGCTCCGTCGAAAACCTTCACACCGTCTCTGTTAGTCCAGGAAACCCCGGGAGAATTTTGAAGAATGGCAACTTTGTAATTTCTCTTTGAATATTTACAATATTCACACGTAACAGATGTGTGCTTCTCGAGAAGTACGTTAACGTTTGTGTTATTATAGTACTGGCGTTGAAAGTTTATTTCTCTAATTTTATCGTATAATGCTCGAAAAGTTATTTGCTTTGCGGAGCAGCTTCCACACACGATAAATATAATGATGTGAAAGATGTCCATTGTCTCTGTGGATAATAAAAGAATCGTGGTTGCTGGTCAACAATGTTTGGAATCTCCACGTAGGTTCTGTGTTTCCTTGCAGCTCTTTATGTGCTAGCTCAAAACCTGCACTGCACGGAAGATATGGAGTGACATTGAGGAAACACCTACATGTTAATCGAATAAAGACAGTTTTTTTATCTTCCTATAAATCGAGGATTTCCGAGCGGAATGTGAAATAATTAGTTTCCATCGCGTGAATACGTGTCCGTTTCCCACAATATCAGGCAACCCTTTAAAAGTTAACATAAATAAACACTTACAAATATGGAAAACATGCTATGAATAGAATAGTGATATGAATGATAGATGATTCATGACAAAAGATGATATGAATATATTCATGGAGAAGAAATCATTCTTTGCATGCTAATAATTATATCTTTTAGACATATTTATACATAAAAACTAGCAGAACCCGGCAGACGTTCTCCTTCTCTTTCTTCTTTCTCTCCCTCTCTTCTTTCTCTCCTTCTCTTATTTCTCTCCTTCTCTTCTTTCTCTCCCTCTCTTCTTTCTCTCCCTCTCTTCTTTCTCTCCCTCTCTTCTTTCTCTCCCTCTCTTCTTTCTCTCCCTCTTCTTTCTCTCCCTCTCTTCTTTCTCTTCCTCTCTTCTTTCTCTCTCTTCTTTCTCTCTCTTCTTTCTCTCCCTCTCTTCTTTCTATCTCTTTCTTCTTTCTCTCCCTCTTCTTTCTCTCCCTTCTTTCTCTCCCTCTTCTTTCTCTCCTTTTCTTCTTTCCCTCCCTCTCTTTTCCCCTCTCTTCTTTCTTTCCCTCTCTTCCATCTGTCTCATTCTCTTTCTCTCTTTATTTCTCTCTCTCTCTTTCTCCCTCTCTCTTTCTCCCTCTCTCTTTCTCCCCATCTCTTTTTTCCCTCTCTCTTTCTCTCTCTCTGTCTCTTTGTTTCTCTCCATGTCTGAAGTCCAGATGAATTGGAAATTGCATTTTACTGAAGCCCGATTAGGTGCTGCAGCACCATCTAGAGGGAGTTACAAGGAAATGAACAGCATACAAACCTTCTTTATGAAAAAAACACTTTGATGTGCCAGCTTTCATGGAGATAGGTCAAATGGTTTTTTAGTTTATCGATCTCGAAAAACTAACATCCATTTTTATATATAGAAGAAGAACGATAACTCTGTGACTTGGTGTAAAAAGACCCAATGCCAGTTTTTAGTGATTTTGTGTTTGTATGGCCAATGTGTCCTTTAAATCATTGTAAGAAGGACCAAATTCAAAAGTCGATCTTATCTCTTAATATTCTATTGGCCTACAATTATATTCTCGTTTCGATGGTGTAAAAAACAATCGAAATCACGATGCGTCTGATTCACTAAAGAGAGATAAACTCGAAGAACTTTCGGTCTGGAAGAGACAGTTGAAAGGCTCATATTATGAAAACAGTATGTGCGCGGCTACGGTGTGTGTCGGACGTTCGATGGTAGCTTATTTGTCCTGAGAACCATTTCCTTGCTAACGGTCGGAGAAATAGTAATAAATCGTTGCTAAATTGTGGATAGAAGCACGAGAACACTGGATTCATATATGGAATATATTTTAAGGAAGGTCATCCCGAAACGTCGGAGAGAAAGAAGTTAAAAATTCGAACTCGACTGAAGCCAGTCAAAATGTCGTAGATACTTAGGGCGTTTGGAAATTATTTGGACTGACCAGTGTTGCAATGTCGCAAATGGCATAAAATCGTGCTCATTCTGTGACGAAAGCCTATTCTTAGTGCTACATTTTAGCATTAGATAGATCTGTCATCATCACTCAGTGAGAAAAATTGACTCACTTTGTAAACGGACTCGAGAAAGCACGCGGACATGGAGGGCGACTGGCGTTACCAGAAGTGGACAACTTGGTTCTTGTGGAAATAGGGTGTCAGAGTGATTAAAATTTCTCGTGGCTCGTCGAAGTTTGTGGCGAACAAGCTACGGCACCAAGGACAGTCTTTCACTGGGTGCAGGATTTCGAAAGTGGAAATGAATGTGTGCAGAAAGGCGTCAGCAGCGGCCAACCAGTGACATCACGTTCATCAGCAGCAATCTCAACAGTTTCAAAATTCATTATGGCAGATTGACGGATAATGTTTACATAGTTGCAAATCGAAACAGGGTCTTGGTCAAGCAACTCTTTATTAAATCATCCAAGAAGTTCTGAAAATTCAAGGACGCATTGCGTGGCCGGCGAATGTCATCCATTGAAGAACTACTTGCCATCTATTGAAGAAAGAAGCTGTCCGCGACTGGTAACAATCTACTCGGAAATACTGGTTTTGTGGAGCCATCAGGAAACTTCCTGAGAAATGGGAACGTGGCATCGAATTAGGAGGAGATGACTTGTAATTTACCTATATAAACCTGGGCAGTAAAATATATGGTATGTAATTTATAGCGTTTGTCCAAATCATTTCCCAACGCCCAGGGTATTATGGAATTGTAACGGAGTCTCACAGCGTTTTCTCTGGTCAATTATACGGTCAGCCAGCCATATACTTTAAAAACAAAAAATGTAGGAATATGAAAGTTGTGTCCAATTTGAGTTTAATAGGTATGAACACAAGAGATAATTAGATATATCATAGAAATTGATAAAATAATAAATATCGGAGCAATGTTAAATTTGTGGGAATGAATTGTAAATAAGGAATTAAAATTATTATTATTATTATTATTATTATTATTATTATTATACTGTGTTTTCATAGTTATTGTGTGTGTTTTATTCGTCAGCAGTGGAGCTGCAAGAAATGGGTGAATTTTGTAATTATACAAAGTCAAACTATAATATTTGGTAATGACACACGTGTTTTTTGTTTAAGTAGTTCTAATTTGATAATAAAATCCTATGTAAATTTCACAGTTTGAAATCGCATATAGGTCATTCTCTCTATCCCCGAATTATAAATATTTCACAGACCAATAGGCGATTTCCACTCCAAAATTAAGTGATAAATTATACATTGTTAAGTATGTAGTAATTTATTAATAAACTAGGCGGGATAATTAATTATTAAACTATTAAATACAGTAAATAAAATTAGGAGTGGGGAAATTATCCGCAGTCTCAAGTAATATGTATATTACTCGGAATATGCGTACGTATACGTGAAAGTAAAAGTGACGTCGAACAAAAATATTTTTTCATGCTGGGTCCTCATCACTTTGTTGATGCGTTCTACATCATCACCTTAAACGAAGAAGCAGTGGTACATGCTTGGTTGGCAAAGTAAATTTTTGAGCAAATTGACGCGGGTTTGAAGTCGTCGCGTCGCGTCGTTACCTCACGCTCATCGGACCCCGGTGTGGCAGGGCGCCGACAATTAGTCTCCGCATGCTACAAAGTACTTAACGTAATTTCCACATGAATAGTTCATGGCATGAATCGAATATACCACTTATCCGTAAATAGATATCGCTTTGCATGAAAAACCCTCAATAAACTAAGAGGGAGAGTGAGATGTCAAATTATCGGCGTCGTTTTCTCATTTCGAAACCATTTCTGTTCACCTAGAACGGCCTTTCTAGTCGTATTCGAAAACCCAATTTTAATTATGGTATTAAAGACACAATACAAATAATTATATACCCAATATTTTGGGAAATATTATGTGTACAATATTTGGCAAAACTCCGGATAGTAATGCTACAGTATGACATAAGAGTTTCCGTTCCTCTTACTAGTTACTTTCCTATTCTCTTGTCTAAGCACGCTTTTCTCTTTCGGCTCACTCTCTTCCTAACTGGCGCCTTAAAGACAATGATTCACAGTTTCTCAGTGTTTCGTTACTCTAACAGTAAAATTGAAAAATGACTTTAAGAATATTATAGAAAAGTAAAACCTGGACTTATTCCAAATATTTATTGAGAATGTGGAAAAATTAGTGTTGAATATTTTTTTTCAAAATGAGCGTTTTGAACTTATTTTCACAGAAAAGATTTGATTTTTAGGATAATTAATGTAAATCATTAGAAGCACTTGCACTCGACAATACAATAATGTATAAAACGGCCTTAATGAAAATATTAACTACTTGAGTAATATCTCAAAAAGTACTTTTTAGTTATTTTTGAAAAAATAAAAAAATATATCGAAATGGAGTTGATGTGATTTTATTCAGAGGATTTAGTTCCATCCGTACAAAAGATTAAAGAAAAATCTTCGAGCAGTTTTTGAGAAAAGTTTGTTTTTAAAATGGCACATATTTCACTCGGAATTATCCTAAGACTACTAATACTTTTTAAATGACAAGAAATTAATAAAAAAATAATTGTGGACTACGAATTTTGTTGCAAGAAAAATCTCTATCTTCAACATTAAATTCGTATCAAGGAACCAATAAATTTCCAACTTCTGAACTTTTGACCGTACAGGACTTTTAGAGTACTTTCTCGCCTAATGCTTCTGCGTGCCGTTGACCCCGCTCTCATTCTCCTCCAAAAGAGAGGGCGCGGGGTGCGAAAATGTTTGCCAGATTGGTCCTATCAAAGAACCGACATTTGAACTATGTTTATATTTTTATTATTTGTTACTATTTCGTGTTTATTTTTTTTCAATTCTACCTTGTATAAACATTTTAACCTAGTGATTGCAATATGAAAGCAAAGTTTTTCCTTGTTTTGGTGAATTCATGTTTTCGTATTGTTAAACTGATTCCAATACGTTTCCTCCTTATAGTATAGTGTAAGTACAATAAGTAAAAAAAAGTTATCGATGGCCACGCTCAGCTCATGTGTACTTGGTCATGTCGTCTCGTGGACGTCGGTGCCTGGCTCCCCAAGACTTAAGCGCAGTCTCTTTCGAGTTGATGCAAATAGCTGACAGTTGCGCCACCGAATCGAGGGCAGTTAGCGTGCAGAAAGGGGCCAAATTCTTCCCGTCTCGAACGGGCGCTAATTAAATTTTAAGGGTCTTCCAGACCCTCCTGAAACAGATTAATAACTATTAAATAAAAGAAAGGACCTCCCGTGTACTCTGACTTAAACAGAGTGGCACATTAAGGTTCCGAGCTGGATGAAGAGGAGGGCACTGTCATCCAATCGGAAGCTTCATTACGACGTATATTTTGGTTTTGAAGCTCCCTATTACATGTCCCCCTTCTTTCCAGCTCGAAACCGAGAAATGTCACTCTCTTTTAATCGAAGAATAATGCCTTTAGCTGAAGTCTTGAGCTACCGGCAGTGTTTAAAAGCAATTGAGGAGTTAACCGGAAGAAATACGTAACACGAATTATGGCGTTTTCCGTAAAAGATTTCAAAACGTTCTTTACCACCCCTCCAAATAGGACTGCGCTAACCCTGATACATAGTGTTTAAGAGACTTTTGAAATACTGATGCGTCCTTTTTACTTTCCCGTATATGTACGTATATACGGAGTAATATACGTAGTGTAGGGAAAGTTATGTAATGCTGCGCGAAAAAACGGCGAAATTTGAGCGAAAAAATTCATTGCCGAGCGCTGATAACGAAAAAATGGATAAAACTTGTTGTTAAATGAAGAAAAAAAATCCCTAACAGGTGGTGTAGCCAGAATCCCTCTTTAATGGGTACTTGATACCGAAAAACCAATTGAAAGGAAATTGCCCGTCTGTCTTTCTGTCTGTCCGTCTGTCCGTCCGTCCGTCCCGTCCGTCCGTCCCGTCCGTCCGTCCGTCCGTCCGTCCGTCTGTCCATCCGCCCGTCCGTCCGTCCGCCCATCCGTCCGTCCGTCTGTGAACACTACTAGCGCCTAAACCATAGGTACGATTTCTTCGAAAATTTATATTCCCCTGTCGATCTTGTTTGAGTCGAAGATTTGAGATTTTGAAAAAATCTATAAAATTCTTTATATGAAGACCACCGGACATTTTCGAAATTTTCTCAAAAACGGCTCCAAATTTTTTCTTTAAAATTTCTTGTAAGAATAAAGTAAAATACACTTATATAATGGATTAGGTCCGATTTTTAAGGATAACTAAGAATTTTCGAAAATTGTGAAAGTTTGAATTTTATTTGGAATCTTCCTCCAACTATAAAATTGCAGATGGAGATTTTTCCTTCAAATAAAATTTGTTCTTCATAGTGAGTTTTTTCTTTAAGGTCTCGTACATTTTTTTTTGAAAATTTTAGTAGTTTTTGCGCAATATTGCACCCTACAGAACCAAGATTTTCACAAAAACTGCTCCAATTTTTTTTCTTTAAACGTTTGGTGCGGATAGTAATAAATGTACTCCATGAGATGACTAACTTCATATTGCTGTATCCTTTTGTTTTTTTCAAAAATTGCAAAAATATATTTTTTTGATTTGTCTCTCACGTCGTTAATATTGATATTAGCGGCAATTTGTTGACATTGTTATATTACTGAATACATGATCTTTAAATAATATCAAGTAAATTTTCTCGAAAACACAATCTTTTTCTCAGAAACGCTCAAAGGCCATTTTCACATAAATGGCTAAAAACATTTTCTTCAAACTTTCGATCATATAGTGCTAATTGCACTCTTTAATATGACGTAAAGTTTATTTTGTTTTTACAAAAATTACATAAATGTAATTTTTTTAAAGAATCTCACATCTTTAATATGCACATTACCAGCAATTTGTAAAGATTATTATATTTGTGAGTGTATGTGCTACAAATAACTTCAAATCAAGTATTTTGAAAACTCAAAAATTTTCTATGAAAACGAACTTCAAATTAAGCATTTTAAGTAGCGCTGAAACTCCATTTTCATTAAAACGGCACAAAATGTTTAAAAGAAAGTTGTCATTTAGGACTAAGGACTTTAGGTTTGTGTTCTCTAATATTCTAAAATGAATATATCCGGTCTACCATTAGCAAACCAAAAATTAAGAAAATGTCAAAAAATGTACCTTGGGTGGCGATAGATGGCAGCTGGCGAGGGTATGTGGCAATTCCGAATAGCTAGCGCAGACCCAAGGAAATAGAAAACTAATACGGGGAAGTCTGTACCATTCTCTGGCACCACTAGTTCTATATAACTTCGTAACCTTTACGATCTTGCATAATTTCGTTTTCTGGTGTTTAGAACATCGAAGTTGGCTGTGAATAGAGAAGAGAATTTGTCCGATATATCTGATATTTTATAGAATAATAGTGATATCCCGCATTCAGATGATAGTGATACATCTTCAAATGCTTATTTACTTAGTGTTAAAGACAAAAATAAAGGACGAAAAAGGGAAACCTTTCCGAAAATATGAAAACAATTGAAGAAAGACGCCTACATAACGGTAAAAAATACATTTATTTATTTATTTTAACAGTAAAAAATATATAATATTTGTTGAAATATTTGAATGAAAGTAAACAAAAGTGGCATAGGAACATATTTACAGAAATTGAACAAATTGATGAACGTACTGATTCTGTATATTCAGAAGAAAGTGATGAATGAGTTTATTCATTTCGATGGGTATCTTGTGTTTCTGAAATTAATAAACACATGCAGACTTTCATGGAAGGAAACATTTAAAAATTTCAAAATTATCTTGTTCTAAGCTTAGTAGCAATAAGGGCGCAATGTTCAACATTTTCAAATTAATGTAAATCCACATATTTGAGCATTTTAGATCCTTTTGTGTGCTTAAAATTAGTTTCTCGTATGACATTTCATGTGAGATGTAAGTATATTTTTATATTTATGTGAAAAATACAAAATCTCAAAACTGTGTTTTCTGAATTACACCCTTCTTACATCTAACCCGTCAATTACGAGAGCTTCCAATACAGGATGCAAGTAATCTGTTGGCAGGGAAGCTAAGTTTGCTGGAGGAGCGTGGTGAGCGATGTGCCGGTATTGAGACCAAGACCAATGAAATATGAAAATACGTTTAACAGAAAATGTTGCGGAACAGCGTGAAGTGAATGCAGACTGTCTGTGGACGGTTTACTCCATATCAATGCAAGCGGAGAGCTTATATAGAGAAAGGTGAAATTTACGACGCTGTTGCGCCCCTCTTGTCTCAACCATACACGCCTCGGTTGTAACAAACGTACATTACGAGTTGTATTCCCGATTGTGATCACTCTTTCGTGAGATTCGGATACTGTCCCGATTCTACAACTATAATCTGTCTCCTCGTTAGCATTGGCATGGGTTCTATAATCCTCTAGTACATACGCTTAAAATACAGATAATAAGTATTGCACCTACTTTGGATGTAACGAAAATTCGATAATATCAAGAAACAATTCTTTTGTTCACGTTCTTTTTTTTTTTTTTTGCATACCAGCTTAACAAACGACTTTTCTCTTGCACGAAATCGTTCATAATCGGGCATTTTACGGCACAAATAATGACATATTAGAATTTTACGACACGAATGACTGCGTCATCACACGTTCAGTCAATTGCAGCGAGGGAATCGTGGGATAGTAACGGTAAAAGTAACAGCCGGCCACCTTTTTCTCCCACATATGTCAAATACCCGTACAATATATCTTAACATAAACTAATTGCATAAACTACTATTTTTATATAGTAACCATTGTTTTTCGTACGCACTGCTTTATACTTGAGTTTAACTAGTACTTGTATGTGTTTGTGTGATTAGCATTTACGCCAAAAAAAACTTTTTCTACATCCATTGTATAAAGCTGCCATTTGATAGCTACAACCAGTTGCATAATGATATTCATTACGATACAGATTTCATTATGACACAGGTTCTTGACCAATCGCAGAAAAGTTGACTAACCATGTATTGACATTTAATGAATCATTGACAATCGCTCTAGTAAACGTTTTGTTCGATAGTGTTCATTAAAATGGTATTTGATATTACATTATGCATGTCAGTTTTAATTTCTTTGTTAGTATTTTTACGTAGAATATTATGTATAATAAATTGAATCGTAATTTCACTTTGATACTATTTGATTAGCGCAGTACTCCCTCGCAGGCGGACTGGTAACCACGACTATCTGCGGCAGCGTGGAGGGAAGGGTTGGGAAGCTCTCCGCTAGGTGATCGAGGCTGAATCCTGCATGTCAACTGCCACGAAACGATTCAATGTAAAAGTTTAACTTATAAAAGTCGTTAGAAAAGTACCGTATGAAACTCGATGTAATTGGTAATTAATACCCTCGTGTGAAGTTTACGGTACTCGCTCATTTCGCGCTCGTATCGTAATATCACTACTCGTGTATTAATGCCCATCATTACACATCATCGTTTCATAATGTGCCATTAGCTAACGCGTTGATCCGCAGTGCCCGAGAAGCCCGTGTTCCGGCTGGAGGCGGTGCTGCTCATCCCGAGCGTGGCGGTGCGGCCGTCCATGGACGAGGTGCAGGAGGCGCTGGTGGCGGCCGGCCGCCTGGTGTCGGGGGCGGCGCGCGGCGTCGCCCAGTGGACGGCCGGCCAGGGACAGGTACACGCCCCCTCCCAGGGCCTCTCGACCCGCAATCTGGTTTTTGAGCGAAACTACAGGGTGCGAGGCAGGGCGCATTCATGTCGCCCGGTGCGGCTCTATGTAAAATTTGCCAATTGAGCAAGATGCATAATTGACGTGTTTGTGGGAAATACGAAATAAACGGGAATGACTTATTTAGAATTATAACACTATGTAACACACATTTTGTCCTTAGTAAGTAAGTGTTATTTCCTGCTGTTTTATGTCCCACACGATAGCGACAATGGTGGTATTATATCTTCCAAAAGTTGTTTTTGTGGCTCAGGGAATCAAACGTTATGTATCTCCTTACTTACATGGGTCAAACATGTTTTCTGTGATACACGGGCATGATCTGGATCAAAAGTAATTTTTTTTATTCTTGGAAAATATATATTTTTTTACAAAAAACACACTATATCAATATATGTACTGCACCCCACCTTCGCGAATAAGTCTCCATATGCCATACGCGAATAAGTCTCCCATCATGCTTTGTGCAGTCGTTGACATCGTCCTTCAAAGACACATTCCCTTCCGGAGAAGAAACTCAGGGAGAGGAAATATGTATCACAGCATTCAAATGTATAACAGAATACAAAATATAATGCGACAAAATGCAAATTCCATATATAAATATCCAAGCCACAAAAGCAAACTTTTACAGCATAATGGCAATTTTCTGGTCATGTGAAAAAAGAGAAGCATAATTAATGCCCAAGGACAGACAAAAACTGAAAATTTGTTTCATAGTGTGATATGCACATGGAAGGACCGTGGCTGTATAAAACACGGACTCCAGATTGGACTTTGCCACCCTATACGTCCTCTCAGTAACTTTTGTGTCAGTCTGTCTTAGTTCTTGCAAGAAGGTGAAAATATATAGCTCACCACTGTAAACATCCCCATTAGTTGAAATGGATGTTGAAAGACCCTGGCCCTCTTCCCCCTTCCTTTTCACCCCCACCACCGGCCGCGCCCAAAGATTCGCCGCGTCAGCCCCCGTGCGACTTCTTCTGTTCTGTCCAGTTCTGTCTCTTCCATTCTCTGTCTCAACTTTTTCACGTTATAATCTATTAGTAAATTGCAGAACAATCGAAAACTGCACAAATGCAGGTTAATTTTTTAATAATTTTTCTTATTTATATGGGATTCTTAAAAATAACACTTTTTAGTCATAATGCTTGTAACCAATTATTTATCTACCCACTTTCATCACAATCTGCCTACCGTAGATGATATTATCATTATTAACTTAATATTTCGTAATATATTTTATGCCTTTCATTGAAATTTACAAATAAATTAAAGATGTTAATTGCATGTTATTTGAAAATTCCTGAAAATTTAATAAATTATTTATTCTTTATAAAAATAAGAAATTATCTTCTTTAAATACATTATAGTTTTTCGAAATCGTTGGAAAGAAGGTTTTGCATGCCTGAAAATTTTTAGAAAATATTCTTGCATAATTATGTATAGATTAATGAATACAAAGCATGTAACAGGGTTTTATCCATTAGTCTTTGCGTTCTGGGTTTTAGATACATTCCACCATAGAGGATATTTACACTTGAAGTTTTCTAAATTAAAATACAATTGTTAACTGTCATTTAGATATTTAGTAGGAACAAGATCTACGATGAATTAAAAGTAATTTCAGTCAATTTACTTTCCTAATATTTCATGCAATTATATATTTAAACCAGTAGAACACAAAATTGTACTGCCTTACATGTTCCTTTTTTACCGCCGGTTTCCTTTCCAGTTGTAAACATGGGCAACCTGTATGCTATTTTTGGGGAAAACTAGTGGTTCAGATTTTGTCTCAACATTGACATCTTTGTGAGGAATATTGCCTACAAACTAATGTAAATTACTGCAAATGTTAAATGTCTCCTAATTTCAGTGAAGGCATGAGAGAGAAAAAATTTCAATATTCCTAAAACATACAAGCGTAAGACATTCTGGCATTGGAGGTCTACAAATGAAAACATATTGTAATTTGTTGATTAACATAATCACAGATACTTGACTATGTGAGATATTATTAAGAAAGTTAGAAAATGAAGTATCTTTGTGTTCCGTGACTTAAAACTTTATGTACCTTAGTTGATACCTCTGCATGTGTGTGTCTAGTATCTTGATCCAGTGATGCGCGGTGTGGGTCGCTATAGTGGTAGTCCTGCGCCGCGCTGCCCAATCGCAGTGCCCTAATGGAATTTCTTCTTCTTCTGTCTCTTTCTCTCCGCCTGCGTGTCGTGTGCTTGGTGCCTGTGCATGACGCCTGCCCTATGTTATGCCTGTCTACTCATTGTATTTTGTGACTTCCACGGTACACGCGGGCCCTTCTCTCTGTTTTCTATCTGCTACTTTCTTCTTATCTTTCTGTCATGCTATTTTCTTCTTTCTAAAATTTTGCATTTTGGATGTTATGTTCTTGTGTATTTGAATTTTGCACACAATTATCTTCTTCTGGATCTGTCATCTATTTTCTTCATATTCTTCCTTCTCTCTGTGAATGTGATTCTGACTGTTCTCCTTATAATTTCTGTTGTTTTTGTTTTGTTTCCTCCTCCTCCTTCTCATTTATTTCTTTTCACTCTGTTATCTTTTTAGTCAATTCTCCTTTTCTTGTATCTATCAATCTTTTCTATTTTTCACTTCTATTTTTGTATTTTCTGCCCGCTTCCTTGCCTTCATTCTTGTATACATAGCCTCCTGACATCCCACGTTTATTTATAATCCATTCCTTCCTTATATTACCAATTTTAATGATTTTACTCCTTTTTATCTTACACATTCTTTCAATTTTCATTTCATGTTTCCAATTTTTATTACGCTTTTTCATTTAATTAATTTAATAATTTCTTTTCATTTCCTCAATCTGTTCCTACTGTTAATACATCATCCCTTTTCAATCCTACATCTTCGACTAACCATTACCTGTGAATTGTTGTTCTTTTTTGTGAACAATTTCACTTCTTTTCTTCCCTTCTGTTTCAACTTAATGTCCAATTATTTGCTTCCTTCCTTTCTAATGCTCACGTTTCACTTTCATTCTATTCTTTCTTTGTACGTCCTTCATCACGTCCACGGTTTATAATCGGCTTCGAACTTATCATTTTCTATCATTTTTTCTACGTATTAAATGACATATTTTTTACTAAACTTCCTTTTCTTTATTTTTATTTACGTTTCGGAATTGTGTCTTGTTCAAATAACCCCCCTTTCTTGTTCTTGTCATTACCTCAACTGATTCTTTCATTTTAATTTTCTCATTTTTGCTTTTCCCTTCCTGCACTTCTCTTTTTTACCTAACCTTCATTCTATTTTTTCCTCTCTCTTCTTACATTGTCTACTCTTTACCTTCTTCCCTTCTTTACGTTCATTTTCTCTTCTTATCTTGTCCTATATTCCCTCTTTTTCTTCAGTACCTCTTCCGTTCCCATTTTTCCGCTTTTCCTACTTTTCCGCTCCTTCTTTTCTTCTGATCTTCTCCATTCCTCCATTTCTTCTCTTTTGCATCTTGACTTCTGCATTTTTTCATCTCTTCTATTTTCATTTTAATCACTACCTTTCCACAAACCCTCTCCCTTTCATCTTCTCTTATCCCTTCTTCCATTCCTTCTCCTTTGCTTCTTATCTTCTCCGTTCCTCCATATCTTCCCCTTTCATTTCTTTTCTTTCTTCCTCCATTCTTTCTCCTTCGCTTCTTCCTTTTCCATTTCTCCACTCTCTACTTTCTTCTTACTTACTCCAATCCGTCCATCGCTTCTCCTTTCATCTTTCTCCGATCATCTTACTTCCTCCGCTCCTTTCCCTCCCGCGTGCGTGTGCGGTGGTGCGTGTCGCGCCGGGGCGCGGGGGCGGGGCAGCGGGCGGCGGGCGCCGGCTGGAAGCGCCTGGCGGGCGGCCAGCCGCACGCGCTGCTGGACGCGATGGCGCGGCTGGAGCAGGGCGCGCGCGGGGGCGGGCCCGGCGAGGACGCGCGCGCGCGCCGCCGCCGCCTCTACCGCCTGCGCTCCGAGGAGCGGCCGGCCTTCCCGCTGCAGGCCAAGAACTTCCACGCGCACGTGCTCGAGAACAAGGACGTGGCCAAGACGCTGGCGCTGCTCTCCGGCTGCGCCAAGGCCCTGCGCCCGGTGAGTCGCTCGTTGATTGGCTGATTGATTAGTGATGCCGGGCGCGATTCAACTGCTAAGGTCATTAATCCCTGAAGTGTAACGAAATTTTAGCAGAAAGGATTTTTATGCTACTTCTACAAACAAAACGCTTTTTTTTAAAAAAAAGAACATTTTTATGCGTCACCATGAGTGCTTGTTGGCCCACTTGTTCTGGCAATATTGTTGCCGCGCTCTACCTGCATTTAAATACAGCAACGAAACCGACACATAAAAACGAGCTCTAATATCATTTACCAAACAATAATATTTACAAGCAAAGAAACTGAAACGAACTAATTAACTAAAGTGCAATTACTACTACATTTGAAAACATAAAATCGTTCAAATTGATAAGACTAACTGGTGTGCACACCTCTATGCAGAATGTTATTATTTTACTTATTACTAAATTATACCCGACAAAACGTGATCTTGAACATTTAATTTCGAAGTAAGTCTATATTTCCATTTACTTTCCCATTTCCTTGATGTTATGGAGTTACAATGAAATGAAATGTTTTTATTACAAAAATAAATATATTATTCTTACTAATAAACGCAATCACAGTTTCTTTTACTCGGGCTTCTCAATTTTTCCAATTTTCAGTGAGGAAAGTATGGATTATGCACCTATGTAATGAGGGTCAAAAATTACCCAACCTTATGAACTTCCGATCAGAATGGACGCCGCGACAGCGGCAATGAGCTAAACTCAGCCGGTTCTAGCGAAAGAGTATCATTGCCACCTCCCTAATCCCTTAATTGCTTTAGACGTATTGATACGCAAAAGTACGTGTATTCCCGTGCGTGGTGCCCTCTAGACGCGTTCTTAGGTCGTCGCTGGGAGCCTCTGGATGTAATCCTAGGAGGGATCCGCTATGCTCCCGTGAGCCTCTGGACGTATTTGTACGCGC
Organism: Acheta domesticus; assembly: GCA_031308135.1. Taxonomy (NCBI): domain Eukaryota; kingdom Metazoa; phylum Arthropoda; class Insecta; order Orthoptera; family Gryllidae; genus Acheta; species Acheta domesticus. Next base: position 1,378,927 of record JAHLJT010008756.1, on the reverse strand, counting down.
AGCCGCGCTTTCGGCTATCTCTGGAACTAAATGACTTCTGAAATTCTTGCGCGGTATCTCTGTGTGCTTGTGCATGCTACAATGATACTTTGATGTATCTATGATTGTTAAAGTGCGCTGGTATAGCACTTTTACTTTCCCGTATACATATGTATATACGGAGTAATATACCTAGTACAGGGAAATTATGTAATGCTGCTGAAAACTGATTTCGATATTTTAACGCAAATACACTTTGGGATCCCCTGATACCAAAAAAGTAGTATTTTTCGAAACATCTGTCTATCCATCTGTCTGTCAGTCTGTCCGTCTGTGAGCAACACTAGCGCCTAAACCATAAGTATGATTTCTTCCAAAATGGATATTCCCGAAAAAACAAGGCGAATTTAATTTGAATTGAATCAAATGGAATTGATGTGAATTGAATCGAATCGAATTGTGCGCAGGAGGTGCAGGACTTCCTGGCGCGGTGGGAGCCCTTCGGGGAGCTGTGGTCGGCCGAGCAGAGCCGCGCGGCGCTGCAGGCGGCGGCGCTGCCGGAGTTCGAGGACCGGCTCCGCCGCCACGGGGAGCTCGAGGCGCAGCTGCAGCTGGAGCCCAACGCGCACGTCTTCGGCGGCTGCCTGCTCGTCGCCACAGGTCAGCCCACGTTCTCACCCTGCACACACACGTGGACGCCACACGGTAGATGGATACGGGGGTCGTCGCCACAGGTCAGCCCATGCTCTCACCCTGCACACACACGTGGACGCTACACCGGTAGATGGATACGGGGGTCGTCGCCACAGGTCAGCCCATGCTCTCACCCTGCACACACACGTGGACGCTACACCGGTAGATGGATACGGGGGTCGTCGCCACAGGTCAGCCCATGCTCTCACCCTGCACACACACGTGGACGCTACACCGGTAGATGGATACGGGGGTTTATTTATTTATTTACGCGTAGTGACTGAGCTATGGGGAGAAGTGAATTTTGTGCACGTTTTCATAATTCTGTGATCTCTATCCTAAACCATATTCTAGTCGAATTTTGAATACAGAAAAGAGCGTTTTTTTTCACGTTTTGTTGACAAAATATTCGCTCCTATATAATAAAATATATTTTCAAAGGTAAATAACTATAAATTTGTGCCCTTAATCCTCATCACTGTTCTTCATGAAAGAATAATACTTCTTGCCGCAACAATATGGAAAACGATAATTTGAATAACTATATTTCCCACTGAAATTCAGAAGACGTGCACAAATAATGAAGTTACATCAAAGGTTACCCCAAAGGGGGTTACCCCACAGTATACAATTTTGGGTTACCTCTTTGGGTTACCCCAAAGTATAGAATCAATCGCTTGCCAGTTTTCATTTGCGAAAACGGCAAACGAAAAACACAATGACGGGGTTACATATTACATATTCTTTCATGAGATAATCCATTGGTATTTCATGCAGTAATCCGTGCGTATTCCGTGTAATTGCATTGTGCGTGTTCCGTGTATGTAGTGAAGTTCGTATTGAACTTCACTACAAATACACTTGGTTGTACAGGTGGGGTCGAATTAAGTCTGTGATGTCGACGTTTCGACAATATTGTCGTCTTCCTCAGACCTGAAGTACTGTGCTCTTCAGTCCTGAGGAAGACTACCACAAAATGGTCGAACCGTCAACATCACAGAGTTCGACGCGGCCGCTCCTCATCAGCCATTCAGGATTCGCATGACTTTGGCCATACAAGACTTCGAGATAATTTCACTTTGTTTTGGGATCTTGAAGATAGGTAAATAATAAGGCTGACGGCTTATTGGGAGGAAATAAGCTTTTCTTACTGAGCCTAGGTTTGTTCATTTTATTTGGTCTGTTTTTGTATTAAGTTCCGATTTAGAGTTGTTATTAATTGTGCAAATATGTGCGGTAACTTAACGGCGAAATATCTTAATTTTTCATTATATAATTTATGTTTTAATATACATACAATAAAATACTTCGGAAATAAAACATTATTTCACTGCGTACGTCTTCCAGCACTCCCCCACCTCGTGCACTGTAAGGACTCCCCTTCAAGAGTTTCATGCTTATCCCTGCACTTTATATCACAACACCGCACGTTCATAATAATAATAATAATAATAATAATAATAATAATAATAATAATAATACAGCTTTATAATACGACACGTTTAAAGTTATTTTAACAATATGAAAATATGGTAGTAATATACAGTGATATTTAATTTAAAAAATCTAAGAAATGATTAACTTAATACTGGTCAAATAGTTGGCTATGTTGCAAAGTCTTCAACCGTTTTTATTGATACACCAAATTATCCCACACCGAGCAAAGTGGCTCAAGGCGTAGCTGCTCGGAAACCCGGGTTCAATCCCCGTGCCGGCCATCCCGACCGAGATTTTCGTAGTTTCCCTCGGTCATCCAGGCGACTGCTGGGCTGGTTCTACCGAAGGGCCACGACCGCGAAAGTGGCGTCATTAGCCGAATTCGTTGACTACGTGAAGTCACGAAGGTTAAGCGAATTCGAGACATCGTGGGTTCTTGGTTGGTGTACCGACTAGGAACCTCAGGATCTAACGGCTCCGAGGTCAATTGCCCTTTACGGGACATATAATGGCTAAATACAAATACATGAATATCATCCCAAAATTGTTCATTCATTTTTCTCCTCCTCCGCATCATTCCCGCATTTATTTCACCCCTCCTCAAAACTAACTTTTTTGCACTTTGCCAATGGCACTCATTAGCTCTTATGTGATTATGTGTCTCTCTGCATTACAATTTTTTCGCTACTCAATTAATTTTCTTCACTTGGAAATTCTGTATTTAATTGGCATCCTTTCACATCTCCTCGACTCAGACCCTAATCCCGGCTAAACTGTTTACTTCTGTTTTCTCTGTATTTTGTCTGTTTTCTCTGTATTTTTCTTCTTTTGTTTCGCTTTCATTGCTTTTAAAAATACGAATAATATTCAATGAGCTATGTTTATAGTTGAAACGTAGAATAATATCGGTCTGCAACGTGATTTTTTCGTATTTTAAATATAAACGTCATTAGACCTAATGTAGCAAATGATAAACGCGTTTAAAGGTTGTAAATGAATTTCGAGAATCTCCAAGTCCTTTATTTGTGCTATCGGTTGAATATGTTGACTACTTTTCGTAATACCACTTTATTGAAAAAACATGAAAAAGAAATACTATTGCTTTGAACTAAGAGTACCTATACGTCATCTTTTACTAAAACTCATTTTTTCCATTGTTCTTAACGACTGGTAGATTTTAAAATCCTCAAAGAATCGAGGAGTGACATTTAATTTGGTTTGTTTACATCGATGTAAAATAACTGTATTACTGTCTTAAAACCCTCCGTGGAGGATGTCATTGGGCACCCAGAAAAAGCAAGAGGTACATCCAGAGAGGCCCTTTATTTCAAACAAAATTGCTTTGCCTTAAATACATTTTAAAGTTACTTACACTTCAACTAGCAGATAGATAAATATTATTTTCTGCATAAAATGTTAAATAAAAATGAACAAATTTTGAGAATTTATTGTAGGTTAAACTTACAACTTAATTTTTTATTTAAAAATTCCTCTTTAAATCTTCTTCAAAGCTATCTTTAGCAGCTCGATTCAGTCATAAATAAATACAATTTTATATCTTGAGAATGAAAAACAGTTCCCAGCTGCCCCCTGCCTGAGCATGCGTGCTAACGAAACGACGGGGATGTTAACGAGAGTGCGCTGGCGGGGTGGGCGCGCAGAGAAGCTCAAGTTCGGGCTGCTGACGGAGCTGAAGGCGTGCACGCGCCGCATCGGCCAGGCGCTGCGCAAGAAGTACCGGCGCGAGATGGACTACGTGTACGCCGTCATGGGCGAGATGGCGCGCAAGCTGGAGCGGCCCATCCGCGACCTGGACGACGTGCGACTCGTCATGGAGACGCTGCGCCGCATCCGCGAGCAGGAGGTCGACATGGAGCTGCGCATCGACCCCATCGAGGTAGGGACTGCTCGCGCTTGGCGGGAGTACGTGAGTGGGTACGTACGTGAGTGAGTACGTACGTGAGTGGGTACGTACGTGACGTGAGTAGGTACGTGAGTGGGTACGTACGTGAGTGGGTACGTACGTGAGTGCGTACGTACGTGAGTGAGTACGTACGTGAGTGGGTACGTACGTGAGTGAGTACGTACGTGAGTGAGTACGTACGTGAGTGGGTACGTACGTGAGTGAGTACGTACGTGAGTGGGTACATTACGTTGAGTGAGTAACGTACGTGAGTGGGTACGTACGTGAGTGGGTACGTACGTGAAGTGGGTACGTACGTGAGTCAGTACGTACGTGAGTGGGTACGTACGTGAGTGAGTACGTACGTGAGTGAGTACGTACGTGAGTGAGTACGTACGTGATGTGAGCACGTACGTGAGTACGTACGTGAGTGAGTACGTACGTGAGTGGGTACGTACGTGAGTGAGTACGTACGTGAGTGGGTACGTACGTGAGTGAGTACGTACGTGAGTGAGTACGTACGTGAGTGAGTACGTACGTGAGTGGGTACGTACGTGAGTGAGTACGTACGTGAGTGAGTACGTACGTGAGTGAGTACGTACGTGAGTGAGTACGTACGTGAGTGAGTACGTACGTGAGTGAGTACGTACGTGAGTACGTACGTGAGTGGGTACGTACGTGAATGAGTACGTACGTGAGTGAGTACGTAACGTGAGTGAGTACCGTACGTGAGTGGGTACGTACGTGAGTGAGTACGTACGTGAGTGAGTACGTACGTGAGTGAGTACGTACGTGAGTGGGTACGTACGTGAGTGAGTACGTACGTGAGTGTGGGTACGTACGTGAGTGATACGTACGTGAAGTGGGTACGTACGTGAGTGGGTACGTACATTGAGTGGGTACGTACGTGAGTGAGTACGTACGTGAGTGAGTACGTACTTGAGTGGGTACGTACGTGAGTGAGTACGTACGTGAGTGGGTACGTACGTAGTGAGTACGTACGTGAGTGGATTGAGTACGTACGTAGTGAGTACGTACGTGAGTGGTAACGTACGTGAGTGAGTACGTACGTGAGTGAGTACGTACGTGAGTTGAGTACGTACGTGAGTGAGTACGTACGTGAGTGAGTACGTACGTGATGGAAGTCACGTAAGTGAGTGGGTACGTACGTGAGGTGAGTACGTACGTGAGTGGGTACGTACGTGAGTGGGTACGTACGTGAAGGTGGGTACGTACGTGAGTGATGTACGGACGTGAGTGGGTACGTACGTAAGTTGGGTACGTTTACGTAAGTGAGTATCCGTACGTACCCCCTGATAACTTAAATCGTAGGGTTGAGTACGGTACGTAAGTGAGTACGTACGTGATGGGGTACGCTACGTGAGTGGGTACGTACGTGAGTGGGTACGTACGTGAGTGAGTACGTACGTGAGTACGTACGTGAGTGGGTACGTACGTGAGTGAGTACGTACGTGAGTACGTACGTGAGTGGGTACGTACGTGAGTGAGTACGTACGTGAGTGAGTACGTACGTGAGTGGGTACGTACGTGAGTGGGTACGTACGTGAGTGAGTACGTACGTGAGTGAGTACGTACGTGAGTACGTACGTGAGTGAGTACGTACGTGAGTGGGTACGTACGTGAGTGGAGTACGTACGTGAGTGAGTACGTACGTGAGTGACTACGTACGTGAGTGAGTACGTACGTGAGTGAGTACGTACGTGAGTGAGTACGTACGTGAGTGAGTACGTACGTGAGTGAGTACGTACGTGAGTGAGTACGTACGTGAGTACGTACGTGAGTGGGTACGTACGTGAATGAGTACGTACGTGAGTGAGTACGTACGTGAGTGAGTACGTACGTGAGTGGGTACGTAACGTGAGTGAGTACGTACGTGAGTGAGTACGTACGTGAGTGGGTACGTACGTGAGTGAGTACGTACGTGAGTGGGTACGTACGTGAATGAGTACGTACGTGAGTGGGTACGTACATGAGTGGGTACGTACGTGAGTGGGTACGTACGTGAGTGAGTACGTACGTGAGTGGGTACGTACGTGAGTGAGTACGTACGTGAGTGAGTACGTACGTGAGTGAGTACGTACGTGAGTACGTACGTGAGTGAGTACGTACGTGAGTGGGTACGTACGTGAGTGGGTACGTACGTGAGTGAGTACGTACGTGAGTGAGTACGTACGTGAGTGAGTACGTACGTGAGTGAGTACGTACGTGAGTGGGTACGTACGTGAGTGAGTACGTACGTGAGTGGGTACGTACGTGAGTGGGTACGTACGTGAGTGGGTACGTACGTGAGTGGGTACGTACGTGAGTGGGTACGTACGTGAGTGAGTACGTACGTGAGTGGGTACGTACGTGAGTGGGTACGTACGTGAGTGAGTACGTACGTGAGTACGTACGTGAGTGGGTACGTACGTGAGTGGGTACGTACGTGAGTGAGTACGTACGTGAGTGAGTACGTACGTGAGTGAGTACGTACGTGAGTGGGTACGTACGTGAGTGAGTACGTACGTGAGTGAGTACGTACGTGAGTGAGTACGTACGTGAGTGGGTACGTACGTGAGTGGGTACGTACGTGAGTGAGTACGTACGTGAGTGAGTACGTACGTGAGTGAGTACGTACGTGAGTGGGTACGTACGTGAGTGGGTACGTACGTGAGTGAGTGTGAGCACGTGAGTGAGTGTGAGCACGTGAGTGAGTGTGAGCATGTGAGTGAGTGTGAGTACGTGAGTGAGTGTGAGTACGTGAGTGAGTGTGAGCACGTGAGTGAGTGTGAGTACGTGAGTGTGAGTACGTACGTGAGTGAGTACGTACGTGAGTGAGTACGTACGTGAGTGAGTACGTACGTGAGTGAGTACGTACGTGAGTGAGTACGTACGTGAGTGAGCATGTGAGTGAGGGAGTACGTGAGTGAATGAGCGAGTACGTGAGTGAGTAGGTGACCGAGTATTCGAGGCGTGGCACCGGCTTATGTGATTCAGGGCATCCATTGATGTCTCCGCACTGCCTCTGACCAGGAAATTCAAGGGTTTCAGTCCGACGGTGGCAGGATTTTCGACTCGAGCTTGATAGCTGGGTCGAATTCAGCTGCTGTCTGGAGGAGAATTCTAGCGGTCGGCTATTCTGATCGGTTGCTTTCCGTTCTTTCACCGATCAATACCAAGCGAATGCCGGAGCAGTATCCTAACAAAAGGGAAATGGGGCACAAGCGATATTTCCTTCCTCTTCCTCGCCCTATCCTCACCTCCTGCTTACACACGCACTTACATGCACTACACCACCACAGATGTTGGAAGACCAGTCCGTACCTTATAACTTGTCCCGGATGGGCGGTGCCTCGCTGGTGGGAGATACCTTGTTGGCGAAAATCTCGCTACCCGACGATAGGTAGACAACGGATCTCGCCATCCAGCGGAAAGATAATCTTCACCTCACGCAATAAAAGCATGCACAACACTTAAGGGACTAATGATCTTAGTATTTGACGCGTCCAGAATCATCAATCATTTACGCAACTACTTACGTTGTTAGAGCCGACAATGTAGTGTCTATTATACCTCGCAATATGGCGGTGTCCCTCCCCCGCTGAAATCCGCTGAGGCAGCGACACGTCGGCGTGCGAGACTCCACCATAGGCTGGTCAAACTCTAAGGTCCAGATTCATCTTCCTACATGTGTGGTAGTTTAGTGCTTGTAAGAATGTGTCTGTGTGTGTAACGGGAGAAGAGGCGAGAAGGTTGAGAAAGGAAACACCGTAGTGGGATCGTGGTCCGTTATTTTGGTTTCTGCTCCGGCCTTCGCCTAGTGTTGATTAAGAAACCACGGAAGACCATCAATCGTAGCAGCCGGTGGCTATCATTCTCCTGTAGATATTGATTGAATTCGACAGAGGTATTTACAATAGAAAGTGTCAAAAATCCTCCACCGTCCAGATTAGAATCCTAGGATCCACCCAGTCGACGGTGGTGCAAAGGCAACCGTAGTGCTGCTGAGCTATCACAGTGGGTCTCTCATTTTAATATAAATCACGAAGGGGACGGAGTTTCATATATATCAAGTCAAATTGATGAGTATTTTCAGATTTCACTATAAGTAGGTTTCAGGAGAAAGGTTTGGTGCATTTAGCCTCATAAAAATCATGAAATTTAATTGTTTGAAGAAGAGGGTGCCAATATGGTTTGTTTATAGTTGTATGACCCGAGAACGCGACACCGTTCTTCCCCAGCTAGTTTCCGCTGAGGAAGAATATTTATATATATATATATATATATATATATATATAAATATATATATATTCTGACGCAAACCCCCCGAACATCCAAATTTAATTTAACTTACTCTCAACAATCGTTGAGCGTCTGGGCGGGTGCGCAGATATCTGCTCTTGCGAGCTTACTTTATCTCAGGGCAGTGGGATCTTTTGGGGTGTAGAGAGCAATCCAAAACACAGGAACACAAATAACAGTAAAACAAAGTATAATTACTTCAAAAATAATAACCAAATCTACTACACACAAATCATCATCATCTTCCTTGAAATTTTTAACGTACCATCAACACACACAATATTCTCGTTGAATCAAAATAACCAAAGACTCTCCAAAATTCTACACACTGAATTACTGTTCAATGAATTAAGGAATTCCTTTGAAATGAAACTGTTTAAATTTACTTCCACTCTTAACTCAATAACTGCGTACTCTTTACTATTCTTATTTTACATTTGTTTTTCCTAAAATTACAAGTACAATTGCTCTGTGGCACGACTTCCTCCACACTTCAATGCAATTATTACTACATGAATTTACTTCAATTCATTGACAAATCTAACAGGTAATCAGGCGTCAAAATGGCTAGTGCATTTCTAATTGCGACTGAACGTTATCTCGCCTTCATAGTCCAGTACCTCCCCGTATAATTTCTCTGAACATTTTTCTTTTAACGCGGCGCGAACTTGACCTAGATTTTGCTTGCACCGTTACCTCGCCCCTCGCGTTGAGCTGACCTTGCGTCTGGTCGCTGGCTGCCGCGCGAATGTTGCCGGCACGTGCAACGCAAGTCGCGGCTTCGTGTCTGGCGACTCGCTGCCTTCGCGCCCCCGTCTTCTCTCTCTTCCGCTCCTGGCTCCGTTCCTTTTCTTCTGTCTTCTTCTCCCGTCTACGCCCCTCGTCCGATCTCGAACGGTACTCGCCCGGCTCCAAATCTTATTCAGCACGTCCTTTGCCCGTGCCCAGTGTTTTCGTACGCCGGCGTGATGTATGGTTCTCGCCGCGTACTAGTTTTCTCTCACTCTCCAGTTGCAGATTTATGTGGTTTGATCTGAGCATCAACTCGTGTCGCAATTTAACAGGCGACCTCCTTCACGGTGCACTCCTGCACGAAGAAAAACTTCCTTTGAATATTCTACAAATTCGCGGACGACTAACTAGACGCCTTTCTGACGCCGAACACTCCTAACTAATGATGTTCTTACGAATAGTACGTTACAATTGGCGACCGATACTTCGGCGATGGTGTGAACCAGCAGAGCTGCTGCGGCCGGCGTACACCAAAGAGAGAAGCTGCCGCTTCCACGGACGTAAAGCCAAAGAGAGCGCTTCCGCTTGCGGACTCGCGTTTTATGCCTTCTGCTTGTAGGGGTAACGCGGCGCCTCCTCCTCCCCTCTCCAGCTAATGAGCGTCATTTCCTCGCGACGTTCGGTGGACGGCACGGGCGACAATTTCCTCGTCCGCGGGCGCTCCCTTTTCAAACTGCGCCGCGTTCTCTTCCCCGTTCTTTTATGGTGTTTTATGGTGTGTGGAAACCTGTGACGAACCTCTGAATTCACGTTCGTCACAATTTATATATGTGTATATATATATATATATATATATATATATATATATATATATATTGTAATCGGTTCTCCTTACCCTCCACACTTGTGAAACTGAACCTATCGCAACGTATACGTAACGCAATATATACGTAAACTACCTGATCACACCGATTTAGACGGACAAACCACAAATTCCGAATTTCAATAAGGACACGTTGTTTACTTTTATCATGCGTTTAATGAAATTAACAACAGACTAAATTTTAATCAAATAATTGGGCAATGCATGAAAATAATATTTCTAAAAAAGTTCGAATGAGTAATTTTCTTGCATCCAATATAAGTAAATACCCGGATTTCATGCGAACATTCTCGGGTTGGCGGAATGACAAAAATAATAGGGAGTACAACCTCTCCAGCACAAGTTAGCTAATGTTTGTGAAACGAATAGGAATCACTTCTGCGCATTACCCCCCCTTGCCCCCTAGATTGTGTTTGATGTCAATGAGAGTCAAAACATAGCAGTCATGACTGAACTAATATTAATAATAATAATAGTAATAATAATAAAGATTTCCTTCAGAGGCCGAAAAAATTAACTACAGTGAAATAATTTGTGCAGTAATTCGTGAGAATTTGAACCTCTTCAGATATGATTTATTTTGTATTGGAATATTTATTCATTGTCGTAAACAGTGTCGTTTAGTTCCCCTTCAGAGTTATAGAGAGCAGCAAAAATTGGAGAAACACATTCTCGAAGTGTCAAAGATATTACATAAAACATAATTTTGTTCAAACCGCAACACGTATAATGCACAGAATGCATATAAAACTGATGTACATAATTATGCCCACCGGGTCTGAAGGGGTTGTGCCCATTCTGCTTGTCTGAAAGTGTGCCGTGTGCTGCCCCTGTATTTGCAGGAGGCGTTCAACGTGATCGCGCGCTACGAGCTGCCGGCCAGCCGCGAGGACACCGAGCAGGCGGACGCGCTGCGCTACTCCTGGCAGCGGCTGCTGGCGCGCGCCATGCAGGTGAGCCACGCGCCACGCGCCTTTCCTTTACATTCTCTTAGTGTGGTCGTGAATTCAAGAGAGATTACATACCAAGGGAAGGCAGGATGGCGGACGCAGTATTCATTCCAGGAATATTCCTAGAATTAATTGTGTGGTCGTGAATTCAAGAGAGATTACATACCAAGGGAAGGCAAGATGGCGGCCGCAGTATTAATTCCAGGAATATTCCTAGAATTAATTGTGTGGTCGTGAATTCAAGAGAGATTACATACCAAGGGAAGGCAAGATGGTGGCCGCAGTATTAATTAATTGTGTGGTCAATTCAGGAGCTATTACAAACCAAAGGAAGGCAGGATGGCGGATGCAGTATTAATTCCAGGAATATCTCTTGAATGAATAATGTGGTAGTGAATTCAACAGCGATTACATAAGATTTATTACATACCAAGGGAAGGTAAGATGGCGGACGCAGTATTAAATAATAGTGTGGTCAATTCAGGAGCTATTACAAATCAAGGGAAAGGGAAGGATGGCGGATGCAGTATTAATTCCAGGAATATCTCTCGAATGAAATAATGTGGTAGTGAATTCAACAGCGATTACATAAGATTTATTACATACCAAGGGAAGGTAAGATGGCGGAAGCAGTATTAATTAATTGTGTGGTCAATTCAGGAGCTATTACAAACCAAGAAAATGGAAGATGGCGGACGCAGTATTAATTTCAGGAATATTCCTAGAATTAATTGCTATTACATATCAAGAGCTATTACACACCAAGGGAAGGCAAGATAGCGGACGCAGTGGGAGACTACCTACACTGCCTTGAGGAGAGAACAATAAAGTTCCGAAACGTGGGCAAACTAGGAGTTTATTAATTAACTGACCAACAATCGTTAACTATTCCTAGAATAAAGTTATCGACTTGCATCCCTCCACCAATTGGCGCCATTGTGCGCTGGTTATAATAAATTATGAATTTCGTCATAAATAATCCCAGGTCTCTTTTGGACACATGCTCCTTTCTCTCCATTGGAACCTGATGTTTTGCTCACTCTCTGACCTTGGCGAGTGAGCGTAATGTTTAGGTGACATGCTCCGAACATGCTTTCATCCCCCGCTCCCTTCCCGGCGCGTGAGCACGGTGTTTTGCTGACATGCTCACATCTCGGCGCGTGCACGTATTTTGATTACGTGCTCCCTTGTCGACACGTGTGCATAATGTGATGGTTACGTTCTTTCTTGATGGAGGGTGAATGTGTTTTCATCACATACTCCTTTCTCGGCGCTTTCACGTACTATGATCACTAGGGAGAGGAATTTCATGCCCTAAACAACCTTAAAATATGTTTTAAAAATATGCATTTACAACCCAAAAATTCTCAAATATTACCTTTAATTTGCAATTAAAATTAACAATATTCCATTTCCTGCATTAACCATTCTTGATCAAATTCAGGAGAAGCGTTCTTGGAATGATTCTGAATTTTTTTTTATTATTCTGGCCCTCAAGAAAATGTGCGCAGATACATTTCTTTCCCCACACGTCATATACAGTTTTTTACTGTTTTTTGACAAATAAATAAATAAATGAAAAGATATTTTCGTGCAAACAGAAGGTAATACAGCTTACTTCATGGGGGACATAATTAAAGTAAATATTCACCTTATTGAAGTAAATTGTGTATCTTGTAGCATTTCTTCTGCCTGGTTTAAAAAACTATGTTATCAAGAATTTTCCTACATTTGCACTAGGGGTTTATCGCCTACAGAAAAGAAAAAAGCGCAAACTGTGACAAGCTCTTTGTAATCTATGAAAGCTCACAAATAAATAGATCGTATAGAAAGTTGACACGTTTTAGAGATAAGTCTCTATTTTAACGAAATATGCAAAATATGTCCTTATAATTACACGAATATGAACCAACAGGAAAAATCGGCCAAATATGCACGGGTATGCACTAACATTAATCTACATAGCATCCTATTCTAACGAAATGTCAAGAAATGTTACTTAGCTCTGTCGTGAAGCAACGGACAAAATTATGCAAAATCACAGAAATACGCTCCCCAATGCTCACCTTCTCCCTTGCCGGCAGGTGAACACGGGGCTGCTGGAGATGCAGCCGCACCTGCTGGCCGACCTGCGCGGCGGCCTGGAGCGCTTCCGCTGCGACGCCGTCGAGTACTGCCACGAGTACCGCACGCAGGGCCCCATGATGCCCGGGCTGGCCCCGCGCGAGGCCTCCGACCGCCTCATCCTCTTCCAGAACCGCTTCGACGGCATGTGGCGCCGCCTGCAGACCTTCCAGTCGGGTGAGCGGACACTCCCTCTCACCCGCCACACTGTCACTAGCCCGCCGTCACTGGCCCCGCCGTCACTGGCCCCGCCGTCACTGGCCCCGCCGTCACTGGCCCCGCCGTCACTAGCCCCGCCGTCACTAGCCCCGCCGTCACTAGCCCCGCCGTCACTGGCCCCGCCGTCACTGGCCCCGCCGTCACTGGCCCCGCCGTCATTAGCCCCGCCGTCACTAGCCCCGCCGTCACTGGCCCCGCCGTCATTAGCCCCGCCGTCACTAGCCCCGCCGTCACTAGCCCCGCCGTCACTGGCCCCGCCGTCACTGGCCCCGCCGTCACTGGCCCCGCCGTCATTAGCCCCGCCGTCACTAGCCCCGCCGTCACTAGCCCCGCCGTCACTGGCCCCGCCGTCATTAGCCCCGCCGTCACTGGCCCCGCCGTCACTGGCCCCGCCGTCACTGGCCCCGCCGTCATTAGCCCCGCCGTCACTGGCCCCGCCGTCACTAGCCCCGCCGTCACTAGCCCCGCCGTCACTGGCCCCGCCGTCACTGGCCCCGCCGTCACTGGCCCCGCCGTCACTAGCCCCGCCGTCACTAGCCCCGCCGTCATTAGCCCCGCCGTCACTGGCCCCGCCGTCACTAGCCCCGCCGTCACTGGCCCCGCCGTCACTGGCCCCGCCGTCACTGGCCCCGCCGTCACCAGCCCCGCCGTCACTAGCCCCGCCGTCACTGGCCCCGCCGTCACTGGCCCCGCCGTCATTAGCCCCGCCGTCACCAGCCCCGCCGTCACTGGCCCCGCCGTCACTGGCCCCGCCGTCATTAGCCCCGCCGTCACTGGCCCAGCCGTCACTGGCCCCGCCGTCACTGGCCCCGCCGTCATTAGCCCCGCCGTCACTAGCCCCGCCGTCACTAGCCCCGCCGTCACTGGCCCCGCCGTCACTGGCCCCGCCGTCATTAGCCCCGCCGTCACTGGCCCCGCCGTCACTAGCCCCGCCGTCCACTGGCCCCGCCGTCACTGGCCCCGCCGTCACTGGCCCCGCCGTCACTGGCCCCGCCGTCATTAGCCCCGCCGTCACTAGCCCCGCCGTCACTAGCCCCGCCGTCACTAGCCCCGCCGTCACTGGCCCCGCCGTCACTGGCCCCGCCGTCACTGGCCCCGCCGTCACCAGCCCCGCCGTCACTAGCCCCGCCGTCACTGGCCCCGCCGTCACTGGCCCCGCCGTCATTAGCCCCGCCGTCACCAGCCCCGCCGTCACTGGCCCCGCCGTCAACTGGCCCCGCCGTCATTAGCCCCGCCGTCACTAGCCCCGCCGTCACTGCCCCCGCCGTCATTAGCCCCGCCGTCACTAGCCCCGCCGTCACTGGCCCCGCCGTCGCTGGCCCCGCCGTCGCTGGCCCCGCCGTCACTGGCCCCGCCGTCACTGGCCCCGCCGTCGCTGGCCCCGCCGTCACTGGCCCCGCCGTCACTAGCGCCACCATCACTAGCTCCACCGTCACTAGCCCCGCCTTTACCAGTCCAGCAGTCACCAGCCCCGCTGTCACCTCTGTCACCCGCTGTCACCCCTCTGTCTATTCCCACGATGCACAAAGCTCGGCTACCAATCTTATATACACATCGTAGACTTGCGCTCCTATTATTCCTACAAGCTTCCCACACACACCACGAGAAAATGATGTCGAGAAAACTTCCAAAGCTGTAGTTGTGTCAGATTTCAACTGTCAAGACACTTGTCTGTTTTTTATTGCACCGTATCCGTAATTCATCAATTAGACTTACGAATTTAGCATATCAATGTCTACCTACTATTGATCTTTGAATAAACGTTTATCGTTCATACGCTAAGTTATGCATCACAGTTCAATGATATCATTACATCTTTTCAGGCGAAGAACTGTTTGGATTACCACAGACTGACTACCCGAATTGGGACAAATACGCAAGGAACTTAATTTGCTTCAGGTACCGTATCTTCATATTCGAAATGAAAATATTACTTTCTAAGTTTTTTGCGTTGCAATTATTATAACTTGAAACGCTTAATTCAACTTAGCTCACATAATACACATTTTGTCCCAGAAATTATACAAGCTGTATAACGACGTAATAGACCGCGTAAGCAGCTACTACGACATTCCTTGGGTGAAGTCAACATTGAAGAGATCAACAACGAGCTGATGGAATTCCAGGTAGGTAACTGTGTCTGATATTACACTCATTTTTATCTTCGTATAAACTTGCCTCAAAAAGTCGGTTCTTATTATTCCTCGGAATTTATGAACCAGGTATTTCAAGATAGAATTCGAAGATCAATGGACTCACTTAAAAAGTTCATTTTGAACTTTTAGTTACCCATATATTTTAGTTATTTTAGTCAACATTAGTTACGCACCTATATATTGGAACAAATCATATTGGACTTTCTTGGTGCATTATTATCCAATTTGAAACCTTCAAAGAGATTTGAAGTAAAGTTTGATAGAAGGAAAGATAACGACGTAACATTTATTTTACAGAGATGTCTTTATTATATCGCATTTTTTAGTAAATTCAACAACGCTTCTGTTGTAGCAAATCCAAAACTAAACTTTCCCCTGCCACGTATGTATCAATTGCGCAGAACCGTTGCCGTAAACTGCCCAAAGGCCTGAAGGAGTGGCCGGCCTTCCACACGCTCAAGAAGACAGTGGACGACTTCAACGACATGTGCCCGCTGCTGGAGCTGATGCCAACCGCGCCATGAAGCCGCGCCACTGGCAGCGCATCATGGAGGTGACCAAGCACCCGTACGACCTGGAGGCCGAGGGCTTCTGCCTCAAGAACATCCTGGAGGCGCCGCTGCTGCAGAACAAGGAGGACATCGAGGTCAGCGCACCCAGCCACCTTTCGTGTTTTTTGCTTCTCTCCCTTGTTCGGAAATCGTATTTTATAATAATGATATTTTTCTCTTATGACGTATGAGTCTGATTAGTTTCCAGTTCTGTATTATTCTAGTGTGCTAGTGTATGGAAAACTATTTCTGTGTACCGTTCTGTGTTCGTCTTCTTTGAGTATTTGTGTTCTTTTGGTACCGATTATCCCTGAAGTAAACGTTTTATTTTAGTTTTGAAATTTATTTTTCTTACCTTTTCAAGCGCTCTTCTATTCATATTAACATTTCTTTACAACCTTGTGCAACCTTACATCTCAGAAATGAAATAGCATTTATGGTTCTATTAGAAGTGTTAAAAATAGAAATGTGTAAGTGGATATTGAGATAAATAATTTTACTTTTCAATGTCAATATTTACAATTATTATACTCAGAGCATTCAGTGTGATGTGGCCGCAAATTGAACTCAAATATTAATTCAAATACACTTCAAAGTATCTATCTTCTCTTTTTTCCTTTTTATCTCTTTGGATTATGATCAAAAATATAATCTCATTTTCAAACACCAGATAACAAAGTAAAAGTATTTTATTGTGATTTCATTTTCCGCATTATTTTCTCGCACGAAACGTGGACGATAAAGATTACATTTTAATACATCACAGAATTCGTTGTAAATGTTTCACATTGCAAAATGGATTCCATTATTCGTGGGGAAGAGTATGTTTTCTTCTTTCTATCAACGAATTTTCTTCGTTGCAATTGAATAATGCTAAATCCTTCCAGCGGGTGAGATACGCCACCTCCTGAAGCTGACTGACCTCAAAGTATTTCTAAATGGCGCGTCACTTCGTGTATTGTGGTGAATGGTATGAGTAGATACTGAGGGAAAAGGCCAAGTGAAATATCATGTTCAATCCAAAAACATTATTTTATTTGAAGATGGGAAGGGGAGAAATAGATATAGAGAGAATGTGGTGAAATGTCAGGAGATGGGAAGGTTGACTGGAGTCGAGCGTCTTCAGAAATGGCTGCCTCTTACCCCATCGCTCCGTAGTCCCAATGTTCCTCCAGCGACCGCAGAAGTGGCGGCGGAGCTCAGCGAGCGTAGCATCTTCCGGTGATTCTTCGTGTAGACGCAATTACTCATTTGCCTCTTCTGCCCCCGAATTCTCCACCGCGCCCGTATATATGTGACACCATGCTTGCACTTGGCAGCGCTTTCACAGGTCGCTGCCAGAATGTTTGCATCGAAGCACGCCGCTCGCCTTGAAAGTCGTCTGTACATGATGCGATGGTGTAATGGAGATTCACCACACAGGTTTCGTAAGTCAAAAAGTGCAAATTTGAAAGAGCAGACTTCGAGCGCGCGCTGTGTCCTTTGCAGGACATCTGCATCTCCGCGATGAAGGAGAAGGACATCGAGGCGAAACTGCGGCAGGTGACGAACGAAGTGGACGGTGCACGAGCTCACCTTCCAGACGTTCAACAACCGCGGGGAGCTTCTGCTGCGCGGCGACACCACGGCGGAGACCATCGGCCAGCTGGAGGACAGCCTCATGATCCTCGGCTCGCTCATGTCCAACCGGTGGGTATCCCCTCCCAACCCGTCCTCGCAGCTCATCTTAAGGGCGTCTGGAGGACAGCCTCATGATCCTCGGCTTGCTCATGTCCAACCGGTGGGTATCCCCTCCCAACCCGTCCTCGCAGCTCATCTTAAGGGCGTCTGGAGGACAGCCTCATGATCTCGGCTCGCTCATGTCCAACCGGTGGGTATCCCCTCCCAACCCGTCCTCGCAGCTCATCTTAAGGGCGTCTGGAGGACAGCCTCATGATCCTCGGCTCGCTCATGTCCAACCGGTGGGTATCCCCTCCCAACCCGTCTCGCAGCTCATCTTAAGGGCGTCTGGAGGACAGCCTCATGATCCTCGGCTCGCTCATGTCCAACCGGTGGGTATCCCCTCCCAACCCGTCCTCGCAGCTCATCATCAAGGCCTTTCAACTCCCGTGGAACGCTATATCTTTGCACCTTCTGTTATTCCCCCTGTTATGGGAATACTGCAGGCTTAATCTGCTTAGGGCTTATAGGATGAACAAACCCTATTGTTTGCTAAACGAAAAGATTTTGAAAAACATACATTCTTCAAGCAGAATTTAAAAAATGATTGTAACATTCTGCCTACTAATGAAATATATCATTGTAAAGAAGAAATGTCTCTTATAGTACTAGAATAACATTATAATCGTTTTAAAGCTCTAATTTCGTAATATCCTCTAAATTTCTCTTAATTTTTGTTTCAATGAAATATTTGCCTCCCCAAAACCCTTCATTTAGCTTGTCATTATATAACTTCAATTTTCTCAAAGTGCAACAATATTTACAATGTTGAAAAGTAAGTAAGAAGCCATCTCATGAATGGTTTACTTACTACGAATTTCTTGGACTCCTCTTCAGTTCAGTTGAGAATAAATATAGAAGTCCATAAACTCGTAAATTGCGAGTATTTTATTTCGAAATTTATTGTTGTTATTGTCAATTACACATTAAAATTGTAATGACAGAAATCAGGAAAACGTCATATGTACTGACATTTAATCTTTAACGACATCATTCGTTCTCCTCCCAGATACAACGCGCCGTTCCGCAAGCAGATCGAGCAGTGGGTGCACGACCTGGGCAACACGAACGAGATCCTGGAGCGGTGGCTGCTGGTGCAGAACATGTGGGTGTACCTGGAGGCCGTGTTCGTGGGCGGCGACATCGCCAAGCAGCTGCCCAAGGAGGCGAAGCGCTTCTCCAAGATCGACAAGAGCTGGCAGAAGATCATGCAGCGCGCGCACGAGATCCCGGGCGTGGTGGCGTGCTGCGTGGGCGACGACATGCTGCGCCAGCTGCTGCCGCACCTGCACGAGCAGCTCGAGCTCTGCCAGAAGTCGCTCTCCGGGTGAGAAAGAGCAGCCGAAAGTGCGAGTAGATAACAATAGTTGCACCTGCACGAGCAGCTCGAGCTCTGCCAGAAGTCGCTCTCCGGGTGAGAACGAGCAGCCGAATGTGCGAGGTAGATAACAATAGTTGCACCTGCACGAGCAGCTCGAGCTCTCCTTGAGGTTTCTATCTCAGTGAGAATGATCGTCCGAATTAACGAGTAGCTCTTAATACTTCCCCTTAATGAGTAGATACAGTTCTGCCAGAAGTCGCACTCTGGGTCAGGATGACTATCCATTGTACGAGTAGATAAAAATAGTTGCTTCTTCATGAGTAGTTCCAGCTCTGCCAGAAGTCGCTTTCAATGTAATAAGAAGCATTCGGTTAATGTATAAGAATAGCCGCTTGCGCAAGAGCAGTTCGTTAATGCTAGTTTCCCTTCCCGCTGCAGCGTTGATGAATAGAAAATCCTGGGGTTCGTGTCCACCCGTGAAGGATTTTGATCTCTAGATTCATAGCTAAATCGAATTCAGCCGTTGTTTGAATATTGATAGGACAGGACAAGGAATGGGAAGGAAAGATCGCGAGCGGTCCGTGGCCCGTTTGTTAGGGGACTTCTCTAACATTTGCCTGGTGATGATCGGAGAAATCACGGAAAACAACCGAACAGCGGAGCCGGCCTCTAGAATTCTCCTCCAGACAGCGGCTCAACTCGACCCAGCTATGTAGCTAGTGTAGAAAATCCTGCCACCGTCGGCACCCGATCCATAGAACCTCCCTTTCAGAGGCACTACAATGCCATCAACTGATGACCTGATCCACCTCAGCTAGTGTGACAATCCGAATTCGATCGCAAATGACAGTGTTCGCTCGAACATGAATTCGGCCAAACACAGGTTCCCTCCGTGTATACCTTAGTTACAAGTTGTTGATGTCTTTAATAACTTTTTAAAAATAATTTCTGTTCTTTTTAATAAGTCTTTTGGGTTTCTAGAAAAATATCTGTTCTATTTGTCTTTTATTTTTGTCTTCTAATATTTCCTAAACAACCTTTCCTTAGTCATCACTGAAGAAACAATGGTGATCCCAAATTTAAAATCATGTGATAGGTGAGGTATGTTAATACATGGCGTGATGTTTCCCCAGGTATTTGGAAAAGAAGAGGACGATGTTCCCACGCTTCTTCTTCGTGTCGGATCCGGCGCTGCTGGAGATTCTGGGTCAAGCATCCGACAGCCACACTATTCAGAACCATCTGCTGTCCATCTTCGACAATACGCGGTAATATAGTCGTAGTATGTAATTATTGTCTTCGAAAGAAATACCTGCTCAGTAATTTGATGAATTACGATTAAAATAGTAAATCCCATTTCTTTCAATTTATAATACATATTTAACCTGTGAACAAAAAGATTCAGAATACAGTAATATCAGTACCTTTTCAATGTGCAAACTTGATGACATACCAACTTGTGTTTGACAAACTTGTAAGTTTCTCAGAGAAATTATTTGTAATCTTAACTTTTTACTCTCTTAATTTTTATGATGCATCATAGGCCTAATCTGCACTCACTTATTCAGCGTTAATTTGCAGAACAACTTTTGCTCCTTCGTTTTGATTGGGTTGGGCATATTTTGAAATAACAATGTCAATATTGCAATCAACTGAATAGATCAATAATGCAATAAACTGAAATTCCAATGTTTTTTACAAAATATATTCTTCAAACATACTGGTATATAGGTGTCTCAAATAAATGTTACAAACTTCTAGGGCATGTAGAGATAGGAAGTCATAAATGACTCATTTTTCTCCAATGAAAATGTGGTGGGAAATTCCATATAACAAAGTTAATCATGCTACTCACGAGTGGACATCCCTTCAGGCGTTGGTGTGATTGTCTTGGACGTCCCCTTTATGTTTCATAAGTTTGTAACATTTATTCTGAGACACCTATATTGATATGCCGGTTACAATTTGTGGATGCGAACGAAAATTTAAAAAAATTAAATTACCTGTAACACTCGGTCTGCAGACTTGAAAGTATATACAATGCGACCAGCTCTGACAATGAAACTTGTCCCCATATCTGTCTTTACATACAAACATACACACACACACACACACATACACATACACATACACATACACAATAGTACCACTCTTGACAGGAAATCATACATGAGTTTTAAACAGGAGTGTGCCCTGTTTGAAGGAGACATGTGCAGAGCAAAATCATCAAACCGACATGTAAATCGACGCGAGATCTCACGTTCCGGGATATAACATATTCTAGGAACTAAAGATTTCATACGCACCCAGAAACTATGAATACTCTCACTCATTCAAGGACGATCGTTCGTAAACCCGGCTTGCATGTGTAGGTACGTGCGCTTCCACGACGTGGAGTACAACAAGATGACGGACATCGTGTCGTCGGAGGGCGAGGTGATCCCGCTGGAGCGCGCGGTGCGCGCCGAGGGCAGCGTGGAGACGTGGCTGACGTCGCTGCTGCAGACGGCGCAGCAGTCGCTGCACTCCATCATCCGCCAGGCGCACGCCATGATCAACGACCCCAACTTCCACCTGCTCAACTTCCTCGACAAGATGCCCGCGCAGGTACTCTCTGGTCACGCCACATGCCCACGCGGCTAAAGATTCTGCCAGCTTCTGTGCTGCAGCGACAGCTGATAGGTGGCAGCGCCGATACGGGCCACTGTGTCACTACTCGCCACTAGAAGCGTAAAATTAGAAAAAATAAGAATTATGTATGGTGATTCGTGAGGGTAGGTCAATAAAACGTTTCGGTTAATAATTAGGCTGACGATTATCGTCATAACCTGTTATTCTTGGTACTTACTATTTTGTACGTCTTTGTAAATTTATAGCCCTGAAGTAGGCCAAATTAATGGCCGAAACATTGGCACTATAAAAAACATCCTTTTTTGCCCTAATTCTATTTTCCATGTGTATATTTGCAATACGACGTCAAGAAGAGCAATATAAAAAATAATAATCGAATGCCCTCGTTTACTGGCAGAAGGTGGGTCTTATGCCTTCCTATGTTGAGAATTACAACAAAGATCTTTTTTTTCTCTCACTTTATATTTAGATAATGAGCTAAAATGATCTTAATAATATTTGCATTGCAATAAAGGAACATGAATCGATACTTTTTGGACATTCTTGGTTTTATATATGGTCAGGTGATAGCTGAGTCCTGTATCTGACCATAACCAAAACTTTGCATCGTCATACTTGCAACGAAATTGGAGTTTGGAAATAAATTAACAAAAAATATAACAAATTTAAAATTAGTAATTGTTAGGTAAGGGATCAATTTTGGAAGAAGTATGCTAATCGCCCATTGTGTTTTATAGTGTAATGAATTTTTATTAAATATCCTACTCATTATATCAAATGAACCATCTTCCTCGCTTTATTGCCTCCTCGACTGGCTTGCATGCTTGCATTGTTTATTTCCTTTTCTTGGTTCGCGCGTGTGCGCAGGTGGGCATCCTGGGCATCCAGATGATCTGGACGCGCGACGGCGAGCAGGCGCTGATGCAGGCGCGCGCCGACAAGAAGGCCATGGCGGAGACCAACAACAAGTTCCTGGAGCTGCTCAACACGCTCATCGACCAGACGACGCGCGACCTCACGCGCATCGAGCGAACCAAGTTCGAGACGCTCATCACCATCCACGTGCACCAGCGCGACATCTTCGACATCCTGGTGAGCCCCCCTCGCGCACACCAAGTGCCTCCCATTTCGCCTTTTCTCTTGGCCGTGGTTTTGTTTCAATATTCCACAGTTCGGAAGTTTGCATGGTTTCCAGTGCTAAACGTATATACAGGAGACTTACGTAGACGACATATTTACAGTTTAATTTTTTGTTTTTCAGTTATGTTAGTAAGTAAGCATTGATTTCAAGTTATGTTAATAAGTAAGAATAGATATCCTGTGCTCTTTCTGCATTTTTTACTAAGAGAGCGTATTCTTTTTAAGAGTGAAAATATCTACCTTGCAAAAATATCTCTTAAAAGTATATATCTTAAAGTGTGTATTTGTCACAGAAGGAATATAAAACCTACTGTGATGTGTCAATGTGAGGAATAAAACCCTACTGTGATGTGTCAATGTGCAGGAATAAAACCCTACTGTGTATTTGTCACAGAAGGAATAAAAACCTAATGATCCAATGTAACTGACTTCTCACAAATGCCTTGGATGTTATTTTTTTTGTTCTTTTCTAAATCCATATCACAAACAAATTTACAAGTTTAATTCTCTCGAAAATAAGTGTAGCATTCAAAATTTAATTTGATATCTGCTCTAAATTTATGTAAATGTGTATAAATATGGTATACAGTAAATATACGCTGTTTGCTAATATAAAATTTATAGTTATTATATTAATTTCAAAGTAATTTTAATAAATTTGCTACACCGTACATTTATATCACTGTAAAAGCTTTGCATGTTTTTACTCTAATTTATTGTTTATCATGTCATCTCACATTTTTTAGTTCAATTAAAAACTAAAACTTTTCCTAAAAGCTGAAATTAACAGACGTTCTCATATTAAGCCTCGAGAGATGTAAAAGGTGTGCTGCGCATGCGCAGTGCCGTCTGAACGTGCGCCACGTGACGGACTTCGAGTGGCTGAAGCAGTGCCGCTTCTACTTCAAAGAGGACGTGGACAAGACGCTCATCGCCATCACCGACGTCACCTTCGCTTACCAGAACGAGTTCCTGGGCTGCACCGAGCGCCTTGTCATCACTCCGCTCACCGACAGGTGCTACATCACCCTGGCGCAGGTGCGACATCACCAAGTTAATTTAACTACGTTAAAGGTGAATAAGTGAATATGTCTACGTTATTTAAGTAAGTTGAATGTATCATTACAAATAATTTGATTTTTTAATTCAAATGTATGTATTCATTATCTAGCTTCAAAATATATGTTTTTGTAAATGCTGTTGATGGAACAGGCACTGAGAATGGAGAAATTCTCCCTTACACTGTTTTGGACATAGATTTTATAATATATTAAATAAAATCGTTATCATATAATGGTCAAGATTATTTCACTTATTCTTCTTTAATATGAAAATATGCCACACGATTTCCGTGAAACTACGAAGTTATTATTTGATTATTTTTCTTCTGCAAAGAAATGACTTCGTTAATATGCAACGATTATTATGCAGAAGGATTCGTGATTTGACATTTTTGCGTCTGTAATTTTTCAGGCTTTAGCCATGTCAATGGGCGGTGCACCTTGCGGGCCAGCTGGTACGGGAAAAACGGAGACGGTGAAAGATATGGGGAAGACATTGGCCAAGTACGTCGTCGTCTTCAACTGCTCCGACCAAATGGACTTCCGCGGTCTCGGTCGCATCTACAAAGGTGAAACATTACACATTAGCGCAATGCAGTTACACTGCGATTGAAATTAAGATATTCTGTGTTTGTGCACTGAAAAAGTAAACTTCACAACCATACGGAACATAATTTAAAGCAATATTCTTAAAGAAAATTTAAAAAAAACTGATGCTCATAATTTTAAATACATTTGGTGGCATTCCAAGAATGATCCAAACACTAATTAAGCATATTACTTATGTTACTCACAAAGAAAGAACATTTCCATTTTTCCACTCCAGAAAAAACACTTCCATTTTTTTTATTTTCATTGAGAGTCTTGTCATACGAAATGAATCCCTTGGATCGCAGGTCTGGCTCAGTCTGGGACGTGGGGCTGCTTCGACGAGTTCAACCGTATAGAACTCCCTGTGCTGTCCGTGGCCGCCCAGCAAGTGGCTGTAGTGCTCGCTTCCAAAAAGGAAAAGAAGAAGCAGTTCGTTTTCACCGACGGTGACACCGTCGACATGTGCCCCGAATTTGGAATCTTTATCACAATGGGGAGTATTTGAAGTGCCATGCTTGAAGTCAGAATGAATTATACCGGTGTAAAAACTGGCCGCTGTCATATTCTGTTTCTCCCTTGAAGGCTACTGACGTGAAAACGAGTTCAAGTGGTTTAGTGAACTACGTAATACAAAAGTATAGGCATACTTACAACCGAGTTGTCCGAATTGTCATTGTTTCTTAATAAACTTGGCACGAGTTATATTTTCCTTGGCAAGCTAGTTTATATGTTAATTGAATAAATACTTCCAGAGTTCTCATTACATGTAGGTATTTAAAGAATGAATTCGAATGTGTGTATTGAGTGCGGAATATGCATGCAAAAAAGGGTAGAATTATGAATTCAAATGTGTCTTGATATTTTGTAGTCAATGCGAGAACTATTCAGGTAAAGTATTCAGGTAAAATCGCTCAATGAGTATTAATAAAGATAAAAAAACAAAAAAGTATTACACGTTTATAAATAAAAGTATTTTATATATGTTCATATGTTCAATGTTCATATAATTACATTACTTACAACCATGAAACAGAAATGAAAGCAGTTATTGAACTGATTTTTTTCGCTTACAGAATCCTGGCTACGCCGGAAGGAAAGAGCTCCCTGAGAACTTGAAAATCCAGTTCCGCACAGTTGCTATGATGGTCCCAGACAGACAAATCATTATCCGAGTGAAACTTGCTAGCTGTGGTTTCTTGGAAAACATCACCCTCGCGCGAAAATTCTATACATTGTATAAACTGTGTGAGGAGCAGCTTACAAAACAGGTACTTATTTCCCACGCATTCATAAGTATCGTACAAGGAAAATCTAGAAAGTAAGTTTCTCTCTCTCTTTTTAACAAAAAGAAAACACAATTTCATAGAAAAGACATTATTGCAGAAGTTACAGTATACGTTGCCATGTTTTTCCATAAAATTCCCACCAGAATTGAGAAAATTGTCACCTTGGGATCATTTGTATTCCTTGTGTCAAAGAATTCTGTCGCCTAGAATAAGCAACCGCCACTTGCAACTCTGTTTCATTCACTGATCACGCAA
The DNA here is from genome assembly GCA_031308135.1 of Acheta domesticus. Classification (NCBI taxonomy): domain Eukaryota; kingdom Metazoa; phylum Arthropoda; class Insecta; order Orthoptera; family Gryllidae; genus Acheta; species Acheta domesticus. Next base: position 1,352,994 of record JAHLJT010008756.1, on the reverse strand, counting down.
AATTCTAATCGGAGAGGAATTTTTTAAAACATAAGGAAATACAGGAAATCGTTTGGGCGCCAGATCAGGATTATAGGGTGGATGGCCGGCCACAAACGGCATGGCTAACAGCAGATTCTCTGTAGCAATGCCGTAGAAAGTTGTCTGACCATCCTACACTAAAGACAGGTCCTGAAGGTTTTTTCATTAAATTCTGTTTTCTTTTTCATTGAAAACTATTGAAACTTTTTGGGTACGCCTCGTAATTCCACACGCATTCTAAGTTCATTGGCGACAATGCATTATATTGTAAATATTGCTAAGATAAGGAAGATTGTTTTATTGTTTCCATTTCAGTTTCAACTCGCGAATTAATTGAAAGAAATTCGTTTCTGTGAGTGTTCATTATGAAACGATGATGTAATTATGGGTATTAATATACCAATGTGATATTACGATACGAGCGAGGTACGAGCAATGTTGCAAACTTCATGCGAGTGTATAAATATCCCATTATATCGAGTTTCATACGGTGCTTTCTCTACGACTTACGGTAACTTTTATAAGTTAAACGTCTCCATTGAATCGTTTCATGGCAGTCGACGTGCAGGATTCAGCCAAGGCCACCTAGTGGACACCTCTCTACCCTACCTCCCCCACAGGTGGCTTTGTTTTACCAGAACGCCTGCGAAGGAGTACAAAAGTTGCGGCAAGAATATTCCGACACAATTTTCGCATTTTCTCTTATTTCTGGAAATGACACCACCAGAAAAAAACACCATTTATTAGGCATTTTAAACTAAAGAATTGGCTAGTTATCTACTTTTGTTACATACATTTGTTCACAAAACTCATGCGCCAAGCTGTACGCAGACTTCTCCACAATAGGGATCCTTGATCAATCTGGCCAAACTTAAAATGCGGCGAATTTGGAGCAGATCGTTTATTTACTATGGGGTACATCATCTGAAGGCTGAAGATGATACAGTTGCTTCCTTGCTTGATTGTGTGGTGTGGGCAACAGCTATGGTAATTAGTCCTGTATACATAGTGCGTGTCACAGAAGTTGGGATTATTATTTCTCCGCTGGATGGTGAACTCCGGCCTCTGCCCTACATGTCGGCTTGCAAGGTTTGTCCCCATCCAAATATCTCCCACCAGCGAGTAGTCTTAGTCGGGACAAGCTCTAATGCTTCCGACATGTAGTGAAGGTGAATTTAGTAGTGTAGCTAATGTAAGCGAAGGTGTTTGTAAGTGGTGAGGACCAGGAAGCAAAAGGAAAGATCGCGCGCGGTCCACGGGTCGATTTGATTGGGTACTTCTCCTGCATCCGCCTGGCATTGTACGGAAAATCCGAACAGTCGGGCCGATAGAATACTCCTCCAGACAGCGGCTGAACTCAACTTAGCTACCAAGCTATTGTCGAAACTCCTGCCCCCGACGGGACAAGATCCCTAGGTTCTCCCAGTCACGGGAACTGCAGTCTGATACCTTGAGCCATCCCATCTCAGTGGACGAAATGTCGGCGTGCTGCGCAGGTGCACTACGACTTCGGGCTGCGCAACATCCTGTCGGTGCTGCGCACGCTGGCGCGGCGAAGCGCGTGGCCAGGCGCGACTCGGAGAGCACCATCGTGATGCGCGTGCTGCGCGACATGAACCTCTCCAAGCTCATAGGTGAGCAACGAGCGGCACGGCACGGCCGGGCCTTGTTTGTTTGTTTGTTGTTTGATTGATTAGTGATTCCGGGAGCGACAAGCGCTAATGCCATCATTCCCGGAAGTGTAGTGCATGATCTTTCCTCGGGAGGTGGCGCTGATCTTCCCCTGCTGGGTGGCGAGATCCGGAGCCGACCTACCGTCGACTAGCCAGGTTTTCCCCAGCCAGGTATCTTCCATCAATGGAGCACCGCCCCAGCCGAGACAAGCTCTGCGCTCCTGACCGGTCTCCCGGCATGTGTGGTAGTGTAGTGCAAGTGTGTGTAAGTAAGGGGGTGAGGATAGGGCAAGAAGGAGGAAGGAATGATGCCGCGCGGTCCGTGATCCGTTCTAAATTTCCGGCATTCGCCTGGTGTTGATCGGAGAAACCACGGAAAACTACCGATCAGAGCTGCCGGCCGCTAGAATTCTCTACCAGACAGCAACTGAGTTCGACTTAGGACCACCCGGTCATAGGTACTGAGCAACTCACCCGGTCCCTTCTTGGCCCCCAAGCAGAAAAACCTGTAGCCCCATCGCTGGTGAAAAAAATCCTCCAATGTGATATATTTAAAAAAAATATATTTTAAACATAAACTTCTTAGTAAGTAAACTATTTGATTGAAAATTATTTTACAAATACAAACATATTTTATAATATTTTTTTTCCAAAATGTTTATGAAGGATCTTCCGCAATGTGGGACCGCCTATGGATGGGACCCTCAGCAACAACTTATCATGCTTTAAGTTAAATCGAGTCGTGAAAAGCGATACGTGTTCTGTCTCTCAACCACGCCTCTTTCCGATGCCTACACATTTCTCTCTTTGTTGTCCTCTTATGGACACTGTTCACGAAACCCTTTCTTTCCCTTTTCTCGTTCTGTTTTCTTGTCTACTTTCCTTTTCTCCTTTTTACTTTCTCGCACTTTTTCATTCGAAATTAACCCACAATAAGTGCAAATCGAAGTCATTTCCTTTTCTTCCGTTCTAAATTTCTCTCTCAATTTTCCCTCCTTTTCTATTCCTCTGTCGTAATTCACATCATTCAATTTCTTTCTTTCTCTCTCTCTCTCTCTCTCTCTCTCTTCCTTCTTTCCTTCTCTACTTACCCCATTGTCTCTCTTTTCCTCTTCCCTCTCTCCCCCTCTTTCCATCACCTCTCTCTTCTCCAACCTTTCTCTTTACTTTCGCTGTATTACTAGTTTAACTGCGACAAAATATTTCCTTCACAATTTAATTGTGTTCTTGAACTGCATGTGAAATTGAAAATTGCTCCCAGACGTCGCGACATGAGTAGAGATATTATGCTTGAAAGTAATATTTTCATGAGATTGTTTATATAGCATTAAAATTAATTTTTATTATGTAGTAGAAGACGAAGGGAACCCAGTTTACATTTAATTGTCCTTGAACTTAGGGAAATCCGAGTAATTTTAAAAAGGACAAGATAAGAGTTTGTAATATTTTTCGCTAATTATTTAGTTGTTTGATTACTCTGTGAAAAATTATAAATAAGTATGAATTAATTTTTATTTAAAGATGCCAAGTAAAACCAAATTCACTTGCAAAACTTATTTGAAATCTATGATACCATTATAAATCATTCGGTGGAATTTTGTAGCTTCATTTTCACTTCACGTGATGTGCTTGTTTGTTCCATTGCTCGCAGACGAGGACGAGCCGCTGTTCATCTCGCTAGTGGCGACCTGTTCCCCAACCAGGCGCTGGAGAAGACCAGCTACCCGCAGCTCGAGCAGGCCATTCAGGACGTGGTGGAGGAGACGGGCCTCATCTTCCATCCTCCCTGGGTGCTCAAGCTCATCCAGGTGAGACAATGCCACCCACATACAAAGAGAGAGTGATGCCGGGTGGGGAAAATCACGTCATTTTTCCCTTTCCGTATTATGAACTAATTTTCCTTCTATAATTTTGCTGTGAAACGCTTTGTTACTACATAGCAGTATGATAACGATTTCGTTCATTACGTCCAAAGTTGTGCGAAGTCGAAGCGCCGAGCATATTTAGAAGTAGTTTTTAAATTAAAATTACTTCTACATTTTAGAAACGATTAAAAATGCCAATTTTGTCAATTGACGGAATTGAGATGCATATTGCGACAGCCCTAAATCGGGCGCGACCTTGCGATCGCATCGAACCTCGCCATCTAGCTGGTTGAATTATAGAGCTCTCGCTGATCTCATATAATGCAAATAACCTCCCGACAGGCGGTGTCGAAATGGGATAATTACAAAAGGAATACTTTCCATGGGAAACTATGCATCTGAGGCCACAACGGTAAGAAATTATTTCTTGTTAATGTGAGGAACGCGTTGGTTATTTTTCATTCGAAATAACTCGGCCTTTATCTTATTCCTTGAACCTGATTTACTGATGTACGTAGTCCTCGGGTATTCCAATATTATTTTCTTATTTATATTTGAAATCGTTTGGCTTGCGTTAGTTGACGATTGCCTGAATCCCTCAGTTGTACGAGACGCAGCGCGTGCGGCACGGCATCATGACGCTGGGGCCCGCGGGCGCCGGGAAGACCACGTGCATCCACACGCTCATGCGCGCGCCTCACCGTCTGCGGAGACTTTCATAGGTGGGCGCTCCGCGCTGCAACCCACTGCACTGCCCTGTAGTGAAAAGCACTGAGCTGCACTGCACTGTTGAACAGTAATGTACTGCGTTTCTCTGGAGTGGAAAATTGTCAGGTGGGTTCTGTAGTCCTTCAATAGCATTCCTACCCAACAAACAGGCGATTTTCTCCAAGAGCAGAGATAGCTGAGTTTTTACTTTTTTTGTGAAAATGCAAAAACGCATTTACATTTTATGGTGAGAAATGGTTTTGTTCTCAAAAAAGAAATAAAACTTATGAACTTACTTGCAACTCAAAGGGTAAATCTATCTACATTCACAGTTGTGGTAACAAAGCTAATTTTCCTAATTATTAATGCTACTTTGGGATGCCAATAAATTTAATAATGGAGCAAAAATTAATAATTCTCTCAGTTATGTAGAAACACTACTCGCCTAAGTTATTTAAAGCTTTTGGGAGAATTTTAGTATTTTTCAATCCCCAAAATATCAATTTACTCAATTTATTATTAAATACGAGTAACTTCATATTTCATTTATTATAATTGAAAAAATCAATGATAATAAGTTATTAATAAAAATAGTATTTATCCACTTCTTAGAATAAATTTTAATTACTTTACGGGCTGTAGTTACTCATAACGTTTCTGACAAAAATCCGGAAAAATTGTGCTGCTTTCAGATTTGGTTCATACGTGGGTAAGTAGTAAAATATCTCATCTCGTCGTATTCGACGTTTCATAAGACAAACCTTATTAAGTGAAACACGTACAAATTCTTAAATATTTATTTCCCAGTTTCTTGGCTTTTATCTAAATTTAGGAGCCAGATATATTCTCCCAAAAATGTGCTTCTCAAGTCCAAAATTTGTTCTAAATAGAAATCTATCATAATGTGCGCATTCTGCACATTTGTACCCTCACGTATTCTACCTACCAGGTTACAAACTAGCCAGACCGCTCTGTATTATTTCCTTGAATACCCGAAGCAAAATCAAGTTTTCTTTCAATATTTTTCATACTACTAAAGAAATAATTAATATCAAAATACTAAATAATAAAAAGTAATGCACCAAAATTAATTTGTTGACTTCATTTATTTACTAATTATAGTATTGTTGTACAATAATTTATGTGGTTTATAAAACTTTTACAACTAATTTATTTTACTTTTCTTCTTATAATTATCCTCATCTGCACAGTCTGCTTCATTTAAAACTTTTGTATTCATGATTTTGAAAATTTTCCGAATATGTACTCTTTTCTACTCTTTAATATTTTCGTCCCTAATGAAATTAACAGTATCAACAGTATATATTTTCGCGATGGCAATACAAGTTCCTGAGAGGACTTTCAGTCACAATTTGGTGTAACCACGCCCTCTTTCGTCCACAGAGAGATGCGCATGAACCCGAAAGCAATCACAGCGTCGCAGATGTTCGGGAGGCTCGATGTGGCTACCAATGACTGGACAGATGGAATATTTTCCGCGCTGTGGAGGAAAACTCTGAAACTCAAGAAAGGTATGCACAAGTGGTTTAATAGAATAAGTAATTTTAAGGGGCAAACAAATAGTGCAAATTTAAAAGAAAGTGTCACATGTAAAAATAGATAATAAAGACGAACAACATATTATTCTAACTCTAAATTTTCCTGTGTTGCAACTTTTTGAATAAAGTTTCGACTTCAACAACAAAAGTGTCTATTACAAATGCCCCAACACCCAAAAGTAAACGCTCAAGAGCAAACCAACATTAATTAAAGGAAATCGTCGAAACTTCATTTTGCTTATTGTTAAACTAATATGGAAATAATTGAATTCCTTACACAATTTTGTAGACATGACTAAATGTTGTGCAACACTAAAATACTCTTACAGTTTTTAAAGAATATTGATTTTAGGAGTCAAAAGAATTTTCTTCTTAGCCCTACGACTGGTACTTAATTTTATTGATTTTGTTTCATGTTAATTTCATATAATAGTTTTACATCAAATGAAAATACATATATTTTCAAGTCATTTTTTTACATCTATTTTTGCGTATCATTGCATTTCCATGAAGTTTCTATAATAATTGCTAAGGTGAATAAACTATTCGATAATAGTCCTACTTATTGATATTGATTATTATATATTGATTTCAGTCCTACGGTGGCTCAAGGGTAGTGTACTAGCTTTTCATGGTGCGATCTGTGATTCGTTTCCGGTCGGGGCAAAAAACAGAGTTATAATTCTTCTTAAAAATGGTCTCCGTTTCTGTAGCTGTGTGACGAAGAAAAGGTCAGGCAGGCGGAGTTTCGTAATTACGGTGAAGGGAAATAGCCTTAGCAATTGACGCGCCCAGAATCACTATTGGATGAATCGTTTGCAACGCGCAGGGGAGCACGTGTGGCTGGTGCTGGACGGCCCCGTAGACAGCATCTGGATCGAGAACCTCAACTCGGTGCTGGACGACAACAAGACGCTGACGCTGGCCAACGGCGACCGCCTGGGCATGGCGGCCACCTGCAAGATCATCTTCGAGCCGCACAACATCGACAACGCCTCCCCCGCCACCGTCTCGCGCAACGGCATGGTCTACATGAGCTCCTCGGGGCTGGACTGGGACCCCGTGGTGAGTGCGCTCTCTGAGACTCACTCGTCCCCGCAGAAAGCTTTTGCGGTTTCCAGAGGTGTCAAGGTCTTCTACTGGTGGCAGTGGCACGCGTCGTGGCTCCGTAGCATGCCACGATCTACTGTGCGCAATTAGCATCGGGAAAGGAAACTATTAATAACTCGGCCATTTTACAATAGGGATGGCGTTCTCTGGTGGCGGGGTGACGAACTGCGTGAAGGGGCGATTACGTCGTGTTCGTGCCACGGACTCCCGCTCGTGGCATCGACCTTGACAACATTGGCGGTTTCTAAGGAGATGTCGACCTTCGAAACGGATTCATCTAGCCCATAGTTTCCCAATGGGTTTGGAATCGAAATTTTAGAGACAGTAAATGAAAATTAAGGAAATGACTGGGTACAATAGCCAATATACTAAACTGTCGACTGGACCATATAATCAAGATCAAGGTATCAAATTATTACAAAACAGTATTAATAAAGTCTAAAATTGTAATCTCATATGAAACTAACAAACATTTAATAATAATTGAAAATTCGCTGATCTTCTTTCAAATTTTTTGTTAGAATGGTTAGAAAACTCAACGAATTATAACTTCATATCACAACCTTACATTATTGCGCCAGAAAATATTCTCCATAATATATACTTCTACTGAAATGTAACGGCGTGTTCTTAAACCCACTATAACATGACTGCATTTTGTACAACAATGAATACCGTTGCACAACAATGAACATTACAAACTAATCTTCTCAGAGGAACAATGTATTTCCGATGGAAAATCAAAATATATACAAAAATATTGATATGCGATTGGTAGTAACTGTAGTGGAGCTAGGGGGAGGAATATTTATAAAATAAATTCAAACAAGAATAAAACTTCTGAGAAATTAAAATAAAGGAATTCCTCTCAATCTCTTCTGCTACGTTACAGAGTGTAAGATTTGTAATTGTATACAATCTGTATTAGAATTAGTAATTCTTTAACGTGATGGTGTACGTAATTAATTCAAGGTATTTTCGTGTCAGAAAGTTTGAAGAGATGTATAAATCTCGTATGTATAGGTGCAAAAGATCGGAAGACTCCGTGCTTAAGGAAGTCACATGCTATAAACGTTTAATTCTACCTTTGTACCTGTATTTTCTGATAATGTAACTGAACTTTCTGGAAATGTTTGTAACTGAGTTTGAGGTCTAGTGTAAAATAAAATGAGTAACAAAGCTGTTCACATATAAGGGTATTTGTTTTTACGTAGGTTCTATAATGATCATCTAATAGAAATTTTCCATTCCGTTGTTGATATCTTTCTCTTCCCATCAATCGGCGAGAACGGGGTTGCCGGAAAGCAGATCATCTCGCGTCACTCTCCGGGCTGGGTGCAGTTAATCGTTTCACGAGTGGAACGGAAGGTGCCCCACGGTCTAGAAAGGAAGGGAGGTTGAAATTTAATTACGAATTTCGTATTAAATATTACAAGACATATTGATTTCGCCCCCTTCTCAATCCATTCTTCATTTGAATAGATTCCCTTTGACCCGCCTCTGCAGCATGCGCTGAAGGGGTCTCTGCCTTGCAGGTGGCGGCGTGGCTGCGCACGCGTCCGCCCAAGGAGGCGGAGGTGCTCCAAAAGCAATTCGAGTACTCCTTCCCCACCACGTACGCCTGGGCCACGCAGAACCTTACGCTCACCATGAAGGTGCTGCAGTGCAACATCATCATGCAGATGATCCGCCTTCTCGAAGGGTAAGCACTGCTCGATACAGTCGCAATCATGCGACTCCTAGCGGCACAACCGAGAACGACACGAAATACCGTGAGATATTCCATTTTGATGACTCACCCCCACGCGCCGAGAAAGAAAAAACGGAAGTATCCAGTTTTTGAACAGTGATTGCAATTGCACCTGAACGACCATGCGTATAGCCGTAGGCATCCATGTGCTCAGGTTGGCGCTCGGGTGTGCTCAGTTTTGATGACTCACCCCCACGCGCCAAGAAAGAAAAAACGGAAGTATCCGTTTTTGAACAGTGATTGCAATTGCACCTGAACGACCATGTGAATAGCCGTAGGCATCCATGTGCTCAGGTTGGCGCTCGGGTGTGCTCAGTTTTGATGACTCACCCCCACGCGCCAAGAAAGAAAAAACGGAAGTATCCGTTTTTGAACAGTGATTGCAATTGCACCTGAACGACCATGTGTATAGCCGTAGGCATCGGGTGTGCTCAGTTTTGATGACTCACCCCCACGCGCCAAGAAAGAAAAAACGGAAGTACCCGTTTTTGAACAGTGATTGCAATTGCACCTGAACGACCATGTGTATAGCCGTATGCATCGATGTGCTCAGGTTGGCGCTCGGGTGTGCTCAGTTTTGATGACTCACCCCCACGCGCCAAGAAAGAAAGAAAGAAAGAAAAAACGGAAGTATCCGTTTTTGAACAGTGACTGCAATTGCACCTGAACGACCATGTGAATAGCCGTAGGCATCCATGTGCTCAGGTTGGCGCTCGGGTGTGCTCAGTTTTGATGACTCACCCCCACGCGCCAAGAAAGAAAAAACGGAAGTACCCGTTTTTGAACAGTGACTGCAATTGCACCTGAACGACCATGTGAATAGCCGCGTGCATCGGGTGTGCTCAGGTTGGCGCCGCTGCCGTCGGCGGCGCCGGCGCAGCCGGGGGCGGAGGGCGCGGAGGGGGCGAGCGGGGCGCCCACGCCCACGCCCACGCCCGTGCCTCCGGTGGCGGGGGCGGCGGGGGCGGCGGGCGGCGCGGAGGGCGAGGCGGCGCCGGAGCCCGAGGTGCCTTCGCGCGACCCCGACCAGCTGTGCCGCATGTACGTGTTCGCCCTGGTGTGGGGGCTGGGCGCCTTCCTCGACCTGGCCGACCGCCGGCGCTTCGACGAGTACATGCGCGAGCGCCTGCCCAAGCTGCAGCTGCCGCAGGCCAAGCCCGGCACCCAGGAGACGTCCATCTTCGACTTCGCCATCAACAAGAAGGGTCAGTGATTCGTATCGAGTGGCTTATGTCGCCCAACTGTTTATGGGCCGCGATCGTGGATATTTCTAATATTTTCAGTTGCTGCTTCCTTCCACTTACCCCACGTCGCTGTCCGTTCTTCTCACGGTTGAATTAAAACACTTAAAGTTCCAACAAAAAGAAAATATATATTGTTCGAAAGTTCTGGATGGCTAGTTAATCGACAAATTGTTACCAGCCCAGCGTTTGTGGATATCTCGTTTCCAATATTTAAAAAAAAACTTTATAATGAAAAAATATACCATTTTTAAAACTACACATTAGAATTTTATATAGCTTATCTAGTATATATACAATATATATATAATATATATTAATTAAATTTGCGTTGGAAATGTGGTGTTGCGGCAGGCGCGTGGGAGCTGTGGTCGAAGCTGCTCACGAGCTACGCGTACCCGGAGAACTCGACGCCGGACTACAGCAGCATCCTGGTGCCCATTGTGGAGAACGTGCGCGTGGCGCGCCTGGTGGAGCTGATCGCGGAGCAGGGCCACGCCGTGCTGCTCATCGGCGAGCAGGGCAGCGCCAAGACCGTCATGATGAAGGCCTTCATGCGCCGCCTCGACCCCGACAAGTTCCTCAGCCGCTCCTTCAACTTCTCCTCCGCCACCAGCCCCTTCCAGTTCCAGGTGAGGCTCTTTGCTACTCTTGTTGATTGATTGATTCAATGATAGATTGGTGTTCCCAGGCGCGTCAACTATTATAGCTGTTGGTCTCGTACGTGTAGTGATAGCCGTATCCCGAGAGGTGGCTGTGTTTCTTATTGAAATATATCGACATTGGGTAGACAGAAGTATACACAATAACAGTTTACTAGTCTTTTTAGCTTTACAAAACTCCAAAATAGAATTCGTACTAGTTAATGCCATGGTAGACCAACTTTCCGGGAGAGAAATATCAAGTGAAAAAGGAGTACACAGTTCATCAGAAGATTTCCAAGTTCGCAACCTAGTCACGCATTTCCACAAGAGTAAACTACGTACGTAGCGTATTCGGCGTAGCATGATCTAAAGCAGGGCCGCTCAAGCAGAGCAAATCGGCAGCGCGGAGCCGCGTTGTCAGCCGAGAGCGGGACACCGGAGCCCGAGTGTTGCGCGCCTTGCGATAACCTCTGATACAGTGTCCCGATAACTCCAGTCGCGGAAACATGGAAGACCACGCGAGCACTTCACAGACAAGAGCATCTACACCGACAATTTTCAATGCAGTATGGGAAGAAAAGTATCTTTTCGCCGACTACGGCAGCTATGCCAAATGTTTAGTTTACATAAACGGTTCAATCACGTGAAGAAGTTTAATTTGCAAAGACATTATACATTTAATCATGCTGATGAAAATGACAAGTATGCTGAAGAAGAACAAAAGGAAGTTTTCAGTGTTCTGAAAAACAATGCCTCACTAGACGTAAGTTTTGGATGTATTTTGATGTTCTTATGTTGTTTTGGCAGTAAAATAACACAATACAAAAGAATTTAATTTCATTGCATGCCGATACTACAACGTGAGCATTTAGGAAAAGAACTTCCTACAAAACCGTTTTCCAAAACTGCATCGGAATACTCCTCGATTGTTAAGTACGTTTGGATCAACATACAACTGTGAGCAATTTTTTGCTTCTTTGAAAATCTGTAAATCTCGAATGAGAAGTACAATTACAGATCACAATCGGAAATGCATGTTACGGCTCAACAGCACCATGCCATCTCTTCCAAATATAGAAAGTATATTGCGAAAAAAAACATTTAAAAGGTGTAATTAGAGTATTTCATTTTGCAATCAACTTCATTTTTTATGTTAATTTCCTTTACTTTTAGTATTTTTATTACTAGTTTATTTAATAACATTTTTTGTGCAACCTTTATAATACTTTTCATATTCAACAGCATGATAAACTGTGTAATGTCACCGCTATTAAATTTCTTTATGTTATTGAGCACTTGTTTTGCAACTAAACATTTGGCATTGCCGGCGCAATCTGCAAAAAGATACTTTTCTTCCCATGCTGCATTGCAAATTGTCGTGTTTTTAATTTCCAAATCACACTAATATGTTTATATCTAGTAACTGTTCCAATAAATGTTACAAAAGTATTTTACTGTTTTTTTCTGTCGTAATATCCTTTCCCAGAGCCGTGATACTTTTTCATTATTAACAACGTAAAATACCCCGTAGAAATACGACGCGCCCCACTGTGCCACACGCCACCGATCGATATTTGATGACGTCATTTGCTCTTTCTGCGGCGGAAGAGGAGAGAGCAGCCGACTGCTCCTCCTCGGAGCAAATGGTTGAGCGGCCCTGATCTAAAGCAATCAACATGGCCCACTCGAACAGTGTCCAAAACTAGTCTGACCGCTAAAACGTGAGATCCGTCTCTAAACCGATCTTCGGCTTGCGAGGTTTTCCTATCAATGTATCTTCCTCAGGAGGCACAGCCTCACCCCAGCCAGGTCCAGCTCTAATCTCCTGATTGGTTTCACAACATGTGTGGTAGAGTAGTCCTTGTAAGTGTGTGAAAGTGATGAGCAAAGGACAAGGAGAGATTGTGATTGGTCCATGGCGCGTTTGTTAGGGTAGTGCTCGGACATTCGCCTGGTCTAATCGGAGAAATCATAAAAAACTACCGTTCTAGCGGCTAGCATTCTACCCCAGACAGCAGCTAAATTCGATCTAGGTATGTGGCTGATTAGGAACTTGCGACATAATGGCTATCGCATATACCCTCCACCGCTGGGGTCAGGTTCAATTCCCTGCCAATCCATATGGAGTTTAAGGTTGACAAAGTGAGCTCTAAACAAATTTTCTTGGAGCCTTCCCTATTCCCTTGCCACTCATTCTACTATTTCTCCCTCATCGTTCATCTCACAGTTATAGTCATCTACTCATTAAATAATCACTCCCGGGGGTCAATGAGCTTAGGAGTTAAAGGACCTCTAAACCTTACTTAAATTATTGTGCTGAACGCGTCTTGTGTTTCGATGGAACAGAAGACGATCGAGAGCTACGTGGAGAAGCGCATGGGCAGCACCTTCGGCCCGCCCGGAGGCAAGCGCATGGTGGTGTTCATCGACGACGTGAACCTGCCCGAGATCAACGAATGGGGCGACCAGATCACCAACGAGATCGTGCGTCAGACCATGGACATGAAGGGCTTCTACTCGCTCGAGAAGCCTGGCGAGTTCACCAACATCGTGGACGTGCTCTTCGTCGGTGCCATGGGCCAGCCGGGTGAGTGCGCGTGGCCTCTACGCGCTTTGGGTGTGATGAAAAATGATCATTAAAGCGTTTACAATGCTCGAACTCCCAAAACCATGATCTTGCGATCATAATTTTAAATGGATCTGTGTGCTGAGGGCAATCATTTTCCGAAGGGTTTATGGGACAGCGGAAACCGTATTAGTTGCAAAAAATGCCAAGAAATAGCGCTGGTTCTACCTTCAACACTGGTTCTCTATTCCTTTTACCTCGTTTGCTAGAAACTTCGTTCTTGGCTCTTAGATATTTAAGAAACTAAACGCTTCAATTTTCTTCAGGGGAACGCCCGAAATGTTAGGGAAGGATGAACTGATGAACTGAAGAATGAAACGCATTATTTTGCACATAGGATGTCCTGGCGTGCACTGCGCTGAATGAATAGCAGACTAAACTAGCGTTTAGGGTCCCTCGACATAAATGAGCCTCTGATGGATAGTCACCCTCAGTATTTTGAAACTAAATTTTGTATTAGTAATAATTAAAACAATATTTAATTTAAAATTAATAATACAAATTAAATACAAAAATATAACATTTTCAATTTTTTTAACACCTAAAAATGTCATAATTGTGACACAAAATGTGTCTCTATGAGAACAAAATAGTGAACTGTATTGTCAAAAATATACAACAAGAGGGCACTTTTTAAAAAGATAGATTTCTTTCGTAACATTTCCCAAGCCTTTGTTGGGAATTGAACACAAAGTTTCTCCTTAAACATAGTTATAAGAAGGAAGCGTATTTCTATAATTTTACATATTTTTGTCCATTGTTTCGCGGTATAGCTAAGTGAAATTTCTTTACGTTTGGTTATATTGGGATGCTATGTAGTTCAATATGTTAATGCATATTTGGACGATTTTTCCTGTTGCTGCTTATTCGTTTAATTATAAGCACATATTTTAATATTTTTCGATAAAATAGAGACTTATCTTTAAAACTTTTCTTTTCTCAGAATATTTTTATTTGTGAGCGTTCATTAATTCGAAAGAGCTTGTCAAAATTTGTGTTTGTTTTTCTTCTTTTCTATAGATGATAAAATACTTTTGCAAATATAGGTTCTTGATATCATATTTTTTAAGCCAGGCAGAAGAAATGCATCAAGACATACTAGTTGAATATTTAATTCAAATATTTCTCCCGCGAAGTAAGGTAGATTATATTATGTTTGCACAAATATTTATAAATTCATTCCAAGCATGCTTCTCCTGAATTTTATCAAGAAAGGAAATATCCAGGAAATAAAGTATTGTTAGTTTTAATTGCATAATAAAATTATTATTTAAGATTTTTTAGGTCATAAATGCATATTTCAAGTTTTTTAGGGCATAAATATTCTCTCCCTAGTTATAAGTCATTAAACAGAGAAATTCACCTTTTCAAGTTATGATTGTGTCATTTCCTTTTATCCGTCAAGAGCCCGACTCCGTTAGTACAAAACGGTCACTCATCCAGGGAACCTCAATGTCTCGAGCTCATTAATCTCTGCGACATGACTGAAGAAAACCCAGCCTTTTTCAATTTGCAGTGGACCAATCGACTAGCTGGAGTTCGCCTCTCTTCTGTTAGCTCATTTATAAATTATGACTCTTCTTTTCAAAATATAATTTATTATGGCTAATTACAACACTTTACAAAGCATTCGTGTGCTTTATTAAATTAACAAATTGAGTCTACACTCCCCATGGCAAAAACAAGTAATAATACCAATCAATAACTTTTTAAAGGCATGACTACGATTGTCACTTTTTACTTTCCATGCTATGAAGCGACACAATTTTTAACAGAGCATTCAAATGCATTGGTTTTGGTTTTCAACAATGACAGAACGTGGTTAAGCAGTTTGACTACATGGCAAAAACAAGTAATAATACCAATCAATAACTTTTTAAAGGCATGACTACGATTGTTACGTTTTACTTTCCATGCTATGAAGCGACACAATTTTTAACAGAGCATTCAAATGCATTGGTTTTGGTTTTCAACAATGACAGAACGTGGTTAAGCAGTTCGACTACATGGCAAAAACAAGTAATAATACCAATCAATAACTTTTTAAAGGCATGACTACGATTGTTACGTTTTACTTTCCATGCTATGAAGCGACACAATTTTTAACAGAGCATTCAAATGCATTGGTTTTGGTTTTCAACAATGACAGAACGTGGTTAAGCAGTTCGACTACATGGCAAAAACAAGTAATAATACCAATCAATAACTTTTTAAAGGCATGACTACGATTGTTACGTTTTACTTTCCATGCTATGAAGCGACACAATTTTTAACAGAGCATTCAAATGCATTGGTTTTGGTTTTCAACAATGACAGAACGTGGTTAAGCAGTTCGACTACATGGCAAAAACAAGTAATAATACCAATCAATAACTTTTTAAAGGCATGACTACGATTGTTACGTTTTACTTTCCATGCTATGAAGCGACACAATTTTTAACAGAGCATTCAAATGCATTGGTTTTGGTTTTCAACAATGACAGAACGTGGTTAAGCAGTTCGACTACATGGCAAAAACAAGTAATAATACCAATCAATAACTTTTTAAAGGCATGACTACGATTGTTACTTTTTACTTTCCATGCTATGAAGCGACACAATTTTTAACAGAGCATTCAAATGCATTGGTTTTGGTTTTCAACAATGACAGAACGTGGTTAAGCAGTTCGACTATATTGCAAAAACAAGTAATAATACCAATCAATAACTTTTTAAAGGCATGACTACGATTGTTACTTTTTACTTTCCATGCTATGAAGCGACACAATTTTTAACAGAGCATTCAAATGCATTGGTTTTGGTTTTCAACAATGACAGAACGTGGTTAAGCAGTTCGACTATATTGCAAAAACAAGTAATAATACCAATCAATAACTTTTTAAAGGCATGACTACGATTGTTACTTTTTACTTTCCATGCTATGAAGCGACACAATTTTTAACAGAGCATTCAAATGCATTGGTTTTGGTTTTCAACAATGACAGAACGTGGTTAAGCAGTTCGACTATATTGCAAAAACAAGTAATAATACCAATCAATAACTTTTTAAAGGCATGACTACGATTGTTACGTTTTACTTTCCATGCTATGAAGCGACACAATTTTTAACAGAGCATTCAAATGCATTGGTTTTGGTTTTCAACAATGACAGAACGTGGTTAAGCAGTTCGACTACATGGCAAAAACAAGTAATAATACCAATCAATAACTTTTTAAAGGCATGACTACGATTGTCACTTTTTACTTTCCATGCTATGAAGCGACACAATTTTTAACAGAGCATTCAAATGCATTGGTTTTGGTTTTCAACAATGACAGAACGTGGTTAAGCAGTTCGACTACATGGCAAAAACAAGTAATAATACCAATCAATAACTTTTTAAAGGCACGACTACGATTGTCACTTTTTACTTTCCATGCTATGAAGCGACACAATTTTTAACAGAGCATTCAAATGCATTGGTTTTGGTTTTCAACAATGACAGAACGTGGTTAAGCAGTTCGACTACATGGCAAAAACAAGTAATAATACCAATCAATAACTTTTTAAAGGCACGACTACGATTGTCACTTTTTACTTTCCATGCAATGAAGCGACACAATTTTTACCAGAGCATTTAAATGCATTGGTTTTGGTTTTCAACAATGACAGAGCGTGGTGAAGCAGTTCGACCACCCGGCGGCCATTTAACCTGGTGCATGACCCCGTCCCCAGGCGGCGGGCGCAACGACATCCCCGAGCGGCTGAAGCGGCAGTTCTGCGTGTTCAACTGCACGCTGCCGTCGGAGGCGAGCATCGACAAGATCTTCTCGGTGGTGGGCGAGGGCCACTACAACGCGAAGCGCGGCTTCTCTGCGGAGGTGCGCGCGCTCGTGCGCCGCCTCATCCCCACCACGCGCGTCCTCTGGCAGCGCACCCGGGTGAGCCAGCGGCGTGCACCGCGCCCCACCGCGCGCTGGCCTCGCGCGGTTCATTGAGCGGCGAGCCATTTCAATTGCTACGGGCATAAGGGCCGGTTTCACCAATGCTTGTTAACACGCTAACCGGATGTTAGGAGATTTTAACGGCCCGTTAGAGAAAATACGTGTTTCACCAAACTTTAACGCCTGTTAACTTTCCGTTAAAGTTAACGCGGGATATCTGCTCCGTTAGCAGCAGTTAACGCTTGGTTAGTGGGCAGCGCATCGGAAATATTGGGTTTCGGTTTCATCGGGCATCGCAGTTTCAGGAAAATGGAAAGAGCTTTGCAGTATGTACTGGAAGACGACGAATTGGAAAGCCTGGAAATGCCGTCTGTGCGTCCACGTGTTTTCAGGGAAAGAAGAAGGGAAATTATAACCCACAAAACAACAAAACTTGTACAAGCACCACAATTGACCACAATAGAATGGCAGAGAATGTGTATACTAGTGTATACTGTGTTTTGTTTCTTCATTCTCTGTCTATTGAGAGCTCATTCTCCACAGAGTTTCCAATTCACGGCCTTCTAAAAGCAAATATTCATGCATTTTGTACACCCATTAAAGTTAACTGGCGATTAGCTAACAGAAGCCGTGGAAACGTTGGTGAAACGGAACAAATCTTAACGGGGAAGTTAACTTTAACGGCTCGTTTACTAACGTCACGTTAGGTGTTTGTTGGTGAAACCGGCCCTTAGTCTCGTGAGTCTTCGGCTTGTTTTTATCGCGGGAAGTGGCGGTGATCTTCCGCCGCTGGGTGGTGAGTTCGGTGCCGACCTACCGTCGGCTTGCGGGCATTTTCCCCCAAAAGGTATCTCCCACCTGCGGACCATCGCCCCAGCCGAGACAAGCTCTTAACTTCTGACTAGACCCCCGAGATGTGTGATAGTTTAGTACGAGTAAACATGTCAGTTAGGGTGAGGACAGAACAAGGAAGAGAAAGGAAAAATCTCGCGCGGTCCGTTTATTAGGTTCTTGCTTCGACATTCTCCGATATTTATCGAAGAAACGACGTAAAACTGTAAATAAAAACAGCCGTCCACTAGAATTCTCCTCCAGACGCGCAAACTGTATAATATATCCTAGACAGTTTTTAATAGTACTTCTTTAATAAAAACATTTCACTTTTTCCATCTACACCACTCTCTCTTCTTGAAAATATATTTAATATTAAATGTGTTTTGTGAGGAGCCATTTTTACCTTGGTTTTACCATCAGACTACAATTTGGCACTGGCTTCTGTAACCTAAACATTAAACAAAATCGCAACTATGTGGTAGAAATTTTCGTGTAACCAAGTAATATATGCGACATTTGCCCCTGATTGATACGCAAAACCTCATGCACTGTCGTTCGGCAGGTCACATTCGGACGCAAATAGATATCGTATAGCTGCCAAAGACATGCGCATGAGAAGTTGCTGTCAATAAAGGGTAACTGTCACATATGTAACTTAAAAATATGTGAAATTTCCGACAAAAAGTAATTATCTTGACCCCCCGTGCCCTAAACGTTAGTAATATTTATTCTGTGACATTTTGTATACTTTCACCAAATGGGAACTACTGGGATAATTAATTTTTTTAACTGCTACGTTTTTATTGATATTTTATTTTTTACTGATACATTGTTTGTTAGTGTCTTCGATATTGGTGTTCGATATACAATACACTACTTACCTGGATCGAGAGGATCATTGTTACGAGGGAAATATGAAACCAGTTGAATGGTGCTACATGTGTGGAGGGAATTACGATATGGAATTAAGGGAGTGAAAAATGAAAAGACAAACAGAGTCAAGTTAAGAACTAGTTAATTAATAAATAAGTTAATGGACCTAAATAAGTCTGAATCATGAAAATTACGTAAAAATAAAATTATGTGCGTACCACTGGCGTTAACTGGTTCTAATGATCTCGGGCGACAAAAGCCCTAGAGCTATTTGTCACAGCTCGATCATTAGATCTCTTAGAGCGCCCTTGGTGCATAAATAACTATTATATTCAATTCGTAAATGTCTGCATTTCCTTTAGTTTTAAGAAAGTGGCACTGCACGAGTTGGTATGCTCGCAGGCGGCGCTGCTGCCGACACCCGCCAAGTTCCACTACGTGTTCAGCCTGCGCGACCTGTCGCGCATCTGGCAGGGCATGGTGGGCACGCTGTGCACCGTCGTGGACAGCGAGAAGGTGCTCATGGAGCTCTGGAAGCACGAGTGCACGCGCGTATTCTCCGACCGGTGCGTCCACGCTTACGCTTAGGGGAAACTGGAGATTGCGGTTTTGTTGTTTAACCTTCCAGCGGGCGCGCTGTCGTAAATTTTACGACAATAGCAGATGTTTTGTTTTGCTGTCAACTCATCGTTGTCAAGGACTTCTGCGTTCTTGGTATTCCTTGCAGGTATCTTTAGTGATGCATTCCTGCAGTCACTGTTTAGTTTGCACGCTATGTTCAGTTTTTGTAACGCTCTATTCGGGATAAGTGCATAGTGACGTAAACTACGCTGCGCGATGGCTGTTGTGCTAAAATATTGTATAATAATTTGGCCTCATAGAAATTTTCTGTAAAATGTCCAGATAAAGAATTCATTTGAACGAAAATCAGAATATTCTTCAAGAGCTGTCTGATCGGAGGAAGATCATGAATTGGATAGTGACAGTGACAGTAAACGAATGTTGAAAATATAAACGAGCATCAGAACGATACTGGATCGGAACAGGATCTTTTTGATACTAAATACGAACGTTTATCAACGGATATGTTTTGGTAGTAAATATCATTCTTATATATTATAATGCGACAAAAAATTCCATTGTTCTACAATTTCTTTGATTTTTTCAAGAGTCATTGAATGTCGTAAAATTTACGACACGCGCCTGCTGGTGTGAACATTTTCCGCGCATCCGCTGAAAGGTTAAGGTCGTATTAGCTGCGAGTTCGTTAGCGACCACTGCTGATTTAACGTTAGGGGTGTCTGTACACTTTAATGAAGCCATAATGGAACCCGCGATTCTTTCTGCCCGAGATCGGCACGGCAGTTCTGGCCTAGCGATCTCGTCTACCCGGATCGGCGAAATTGGAGATTGACATTAACAGTTTGTGCTTTTCTTGTTCCTCTTCCGAGACAACAGCTAAAGTGCGGCATGTAGTATAATTTTGATACTTGTGGACTGAGATATGTATCTCTCTCACTCTTTACAAGCCATTAAGTAAATAAGTTATGCGCACAACGATTAACATTGTGTGCACATGTGTCCTAGAATAAATGTTAAAAACTTCTAGGACATTCACGAAGTCGAAGAGGATCATTTTCCGCCAAAGAAAATGTGGTATCTGGGTTTTCAATCACAATTAAATCGCTCAAAATCAAAAAATCTTTATATTCCTGCAATGAATTGCATACTCCAATTTCAAAACTATTTAACGTAAAGCATCTTATTTCCTTAACTGTATTATGGACATACCTTAGTTTCGTTCATTATCATTTTTATTACCTCTCTTTTGTGTGCGCAGATTCACATTGGCCGCTGACAAAGCGTGGTTTGACCAGGAGCTGCTGAGTGTAGTTGCTGAAATGCTCGGTCCTAACTACTGCGAAATGGCAGCACCTAACCTAGTATTTGTCGATTTCATGAGGTACGCTCTTCAAGTCAGCTAATATCTTAAAATTTTTCATTCTAATCCCTTGTCTATAGTTCTACATAATAAAATATTCCTGTCTAATTCCTGTGCCATAAAAATAATGCCAGATATAAAAGAGGATATGAGAATATATATTTAAATACAAATAGCATAATATTCGTGTTGACCTCTTTCTACGTCAATCCTGCAATATCCAACAGGAAAATGTAATACTTGTGATAATTACTTTATTCTCGAAGTGGGATTTACGGATTTCTATTGTTCTCTGAATATTAAAGACATGAAATTCATAAAACTAAACTCGTAATCAAGATTAACGACTAGAACTCATTATTTCGTACTCATTAAGCTCGCCATAATATTGATTAAGGAATGAAGTGGAGCTTCCCATTGCAAGTGAATCTTTTCACTTGAATCACAAATGGGGAGAAGAAAGAAATAGAGCTGGTGTACGTCTAAATTAAATATCTATAAAAAGAAATGTGTTAATGTTGTTTTTTGGCTTATGGAGTTCCCTCCATTTTACACGAGCATTGTTGGCAACCTTGCTAGGGACGCGCCGGAGCCGACGGGCGAAGAGGGCGAGGACGCGGACATGGAGCTGCCCAAGGTGTACGAGCCCGTGCCCGACCTGCGGGAGCTGCGCGAGCGGCTCGACATGTTCCTGGCGCAGTTCAACGAGATGGTGCGCGGCGCCGGCATGGACCTCGTCTTCTTCCCCGACGCCATGTTCCACCTCGTCAAGGTCAGGGAATAAGTGGGCCTAACAGGAATTTCTGAAACTAGTGGAAATTAGGGGTACGACATCGATAGCAAAACATAGATATTCAAAAAACAATCATCGAGTTTAATAATACATCGACCAAAAGCCTTCGATGTTTTTAAACATCTATGTTTTAATGGTCGTTTAGTACTATCATTTAGTTCGGTCTCGACAAAGTTTAACCTGACGGTGGCTATGTTTATTAATTTATAAGTCAGATTTAACTGAATAGAAAGTTTTGAAAAATGAAGACAATGGGCACTTGATGAACATAGAACAAACAGTGTTTGTTTGATTCGAACAAAAATTGGCAATGTGAGAATCAGTTATTTACTTTTTTACAAAATTGAGATAAGGGGATTTTTTCATTCACAAACAAAACGTCGAAAACATAAAAACGTCTAACATAGAACATAGATGGTCGGCCTTAATAAATTGATGTTTTCAAAATATCGTCATTAATGTCACATCCCTTGTGGAAATGCAAAGCATTTCAAAACTTTTGCTCCTCTGTTATAACTCAATAATTATTCATATTTTTTTAAATGCATGACATAGTTTAATGATCTAATTTTGTGCAATGAATTGCATTGACAAAGAAATTTAAGGCTTTAATGTGGGAAGGGTGGAACAGGTTTGAAAATATTTAAACTATTGTAATTATCAAAATTTCAGAGTTTTTAATGAAAGCCGGTTCTGTACCATATTTATAAATACACATTCCTCTATTCGAGCAAACTTAAAGAAAACAATGAAGCCATTTTACAGAAAAGTTTGAAATGCCGCAGGAGCTTCCTGTAAAGTACCGCTAAAATTAAAAATCTTAATGGTTCATCTGTCGGCACAAATATATCTTACTCCTAAAGTATTTAACGGGTGTTGGCTCAAAAATTTTATTCCTGCAATGGTATGCGAGACATACTCCCATGCGCCATTCATTCGTAAAGACATACCAACTTTCTATACAAAATTCAGATTATCTCCTTGTCATCCACCAGTTTTAATCATCTTTGAAACATAATTTACATTAGGATTAAGATCTTTCAATGTTAAATTACAGCGCAGTAGAACCTTAACTTAAACACGTATTTTAGGACTGAAAATTCATTATCCTATTTTTGAGGTGATTATTTTCCTCTTTGTAGTATAGACCTACAGGCAATATCTTTAACGTAGTAGCATGGACTTTAATGTCACCGGAAAAGTTTTAGAATTGATAATATACGTTTGAAGCTTATTTTGGTCGACTTTTTTTGGTATATTCAATAATTGAATTGGTGAATAATTGAATTGATTTGATATATTCAATATTTGAATTGGTTTATTCAATTATTGAATAAATTGATTTATTCAGTTTTAATTGGTTCTTCACTATTTTCGTTTCTATTTTATTTCACATGTAGTTAGTGGTCTAGAACCTTCTTCATGGCAAATACGTAAAACAAAATATTCTAGGTCATCAATTTCTAGTCAAAATAAGATTATCTCGGCTTATGTTTACAATTGAGTCACAGAGTGATCTTTATTTCCCCAGATCTCTCGGGTGATACGGCACCCTCGCGGCAATGTCATGCTGGTGGGAGTGGGTGGCTCAGGCAAACAGTCACTCACCAAGTTGTCTTCTTTTATCGCAGGCTACAAGACCTTCCAGATCACGCTCACCAGGTACGTATGTTTCTACCTCCGTTTTCGTCTCCAACCTCCGAGATGAAATTGGCCTGTCACTGGACATAAAATGTCAACGCAGAAATGAGTGAGAATCACTACGCGAGACAGGCTAAGCGACACTGTTTAGTGATATTTATTAATTTATATCTCGGAAATTGGCGTCAGCAATGGCATCCGGCCGTAAAATCATCGCGAAATCAGATTAAAAATGGCATGTGTTGAAATTTAATAAAAAAATGAGCCCGCCCCCATTTATACTGACTTCCGTAGATACGAGAAAAAGGCAAGGATGAAAAAAAGTATTTCTCGGAAATCAATAAACGTACACTTTTCATTTCCTTTTACTTTCTTGGAGTTACCCGTTCTTCAAACTTAGTACACCAATATGAAAGTCTCTTTAAAGTAAATAACTTAGTTTTTGGTCTACGCAACGTTCGAGCAACACAATTCATCCGAAAGGAACAATGTGTACAAAATCAAATTTATGAAATGTAATGATTTATTATTATGTAACGCGACATTGTAGAGTTTTGTTGATAGTCGGTGAATGATCATATTGGAATGTATGCGGTTAATTACTATGGGAAATTCTCCTAGATCCTACAATGTTGCAAACTTCCTGGAAGACTTGAAGCTCTTGTATCGAACATGCGGGGCCCAGGGCAAAGGCACCACTTTCATCTTTACAGACCTCGATATCAAGGAAGAGGGCTTCCTCGAATACCTTAACAACATCCTTTCCTCTGGTGAGTATATTATTTTAATAACTATAACGTTTATTCTAATAATTTTCGTTTGAATTTAATTAAAATGTTATTTCTTTTTTGCTCTGAATTATTATGATAAATCTGATTCACCTCATAACCCTTGGAATAGTTTCTAATCGAATAATTGTAACGTGTTTCCCAATTGATTATCATAATTTTATTTTTTCATATTTATAATCGTGAGTAGCTAAAAGTTGCTAAGAACTACATAAGTACGAATATTTTAGATTCAATGAAATGCAATGTAACATTGAACACAAAGTTTCACTTAGTAGTTGAATCTCATTTCTTGCCCACTTTCTCTGTTTTCATAACAATTTATATTCATATTCAAAATAGTATATTCTGCTCAAGAAAATGAAGACTTCCTTATTCATTTAAAGCTTTATTTGTGTACGTCTTTTTACACTCAATTGTAATTTGTTTCACAGGAGTGATCTCCAACTTGTTCACTCGCGATGAGCAGGCTGAAATTATATCGGAGTTGACACCTGTGATGAAGCGTGAGAATCCAAAACGAACGCTCACCCAAGAGCTCGTCATGGAATTCTTTCTCACCCGCACCTGCCAAAACCTGCACGTCGTCTTCTGTTTCTCGCCCGTGAGTAAACCCGGACATCATTCAAAGAAGGACGAAAAATGGAGTTAAATCCTACCAACGTGATTAGCTCGTAAATAATTAATTTAAGGCTCTTTTGGAAAGTTTATATACCTAGCACGAGTTTGAAAATTGTATGTTTGATTATGTTTTTTTTTCACTCGTCGGTCTCATCAATTCGGGATAAATTTATGCTTCAGCATCTTTCCAAATCTTCCACCTCACTTCCTAGCTCAAACGCTCCACGTGAAACATCTAAGCATTATTTTTTAGACAAATCTCTCAGAATTTGTTCTTGTGTTCTCTTACAATTATAATTCATGAGCACATGTTCGTAATATTGATACATTAAGACTTTATTCCAACATAAGATGTTTTGGATTGTTTTGTAAAAGAAGTCAAATAATTACATAGTTACAAAATCAGCGGGTGTAACTCTGTGTTAAAGACCAAAAAAATTGGTCTTTGATCAAATCGTTGCAGTGCGTCCGTGATTATTTTGCTTAGATGAGCTAGTTCAGCATAGTCGGCTAAAATGAGTTGTTATTCTATTACCCTTTGAACATAGTTGAAAAGGTTAGTTCGATCCGTGGATATGTTCAGAACGTGGTCGAGGAGAAGCGGCTGCGAGGAAACCGGTTGGTGTCGCAGGTGGGCGAGAAATTCCGCAATCGGGCGATGCGCTTCCCGGCGTTGGTGTCGGGCTGCACCATCGACTGGTTCCAGCCGTGGCCGCGCGACGCGCTGGTGCTGGTGGCGCGCCACTTCCTGGCCGACTTCGAAATCGCGTGCACGGAGCAAGTGAAGGAGGAGCTGGTGAACGCGCTGGGCTCCATCCAGGACGTCGTCTCCACCACCAGCACGGAGTACTTCCAGAGGTACGACTCATACCATTTCGATTTTCCACGTTTGTTAAGACCTGATGTGAATAAAATACCCATGAACTGCATTGTACATAACAGGATGAGTGATAAAATGACAATTGATTTCGGGCACGTCGAGTACTTAGGTCATCAGTTCCATATGAGTATTGCATATTGTATCCTAAGAGGAAGCGGTGTTCCTCCTTAGTTAAAGCGTGATATCTGGCGTTGGTTGAAAACTGCATGTCATCTGCCACGTCGTTGTGCAATGTAAAATTTAATTTATAATAGCTCTTTTTATTCATAAAAAATGTACTGTATGAAACTTGATATAATGGGTATTAAAATGCTCACATGACTGCAGTGACATCAATTCCTCAAACCGGAAGGTCCAAGATTTTCGACATTAGTTAGATAGCTATATATATATATATATATATATATATATATATATATATATATATATATAGATATATAGATATATATCCTCTGATCAACACTAGACGAATGCCAAAACAGTACCCTATCAAATGGTTTACGGATCGCGCGCGTTCTTCCCTTCCACTTCCTTGCCCTACCACATTTCTTACATACCAACGGGCAGGTTGGTGTCGGTTCTCGACATCCACCTTCCCCCGAAAATCACCTCCACTTATCACGATAAAAAAAACACGCACTATATATGACCTTAGCAGTTGCATGCTCTGGACTAATAACCTTAGCTGCTGACGCGCCTGGAAACATCAATCAATCAATCAATCAATCGGTGTACGTACGCGCCTATTCCTAGATTCCGCCGCGCCACGCACGTGACGCCCAAGAGCTACCTCAACTTCATCGCGGGCTACAAGAGCATCTACCAGCAGAAGCAGCGCGAGTTGGGCGAGGGGCGCGCGCCGCATGGACACGGGCCTGGCCAAGCTGGACGAGGCGTCGCACTCGGTGGAGCTGCTCAAGAAGGACCTGGCCGTCATGGAGCAGGAGCTCGCCTACGCCTCCACCAAGGCCGAACGCGTCAGTCACACTCCGCCCCAACGCGCTATTTATTCTCTCTCGCTAATATCACTGTCCAATGCGATTTGTAGTGCTTGAGGACCAGATGTTAGAAAAATGCCAAATCTCCCTACTGCAGTGGTGTCAAGGTCTTCTACTGGTGGCAGTGACACGCGTCGTGGCACCGTAGAACGCCACGAGCGTCTCTGCGCAACTAGTGGTGGGAAAGGGAACTATTAGCAAATAGTATAAAAGATAATGGTGGAAACTCCTCGAATATTTTGGTGACAGTACAGCAGCGCTCTCCTGCGGTTCGAGGTGTAAACTACAGCGCAAGAATTCGTGTGTGCCAACTTACAAGGTGTGAAAGTCAAGTTTGTTCGTAGTTTTCTGAGAGATAATTTGGTAGAAGAATATCTGTGTAGATATTGTAATTTGATGCTCTGCCGCAAGTACTTTAGTGTATAAATTAAAACCAATGATAATGATGATAGATAATGGTACACACGGTTGTATTCTATTGGCAACATTTACGCCTGACTTGTAGTGTACACCTCAGGCCGCTAGGGGCAGCACAATCACTTGTCGCTTGTGCCGCCCATGCTGATTTGCCCGAGTTTCCACTATTATCCTTTATACTATTTGCTATTAGTAACCCCGCCGTTTTACAAGAGGGATGGCATTGTCTCTTGCGGCGGGGTGATGAACTGCATGGAGGGGTGATTTCGTTGTGGCACTCGTTGTGCCACGGACTCCCGCTCGTGGCATCGACCTTGACAACACTGGAGTCGAGAGAAAGTTATGTAATGCTGCGCGAAAAACAGCGAAGTTTCAGCCGTGGATAAGTCCTGTGGATAAATCCAGTTTGCTAAATTTAGGGGGGAGAAATTTCTCTATCCGTGCTGTAGTCGGAATCCATGTTTTGTGGGTTGTTGATACCAAAAAATCGAATGAGGGCAAAACGTCTGTCCGGCCGGCCATCCGTCTGTCCGTCCCTGATAATCACTGGGACATTTTCCAAATTTACAAAAAATTGGCTCCATCGTTTTTGATTAAATTCTGTTGTTTGATAGTGTAAAGGATGTTTAAGAGTACGGTGCAGGTCTCATTTTTGAAAACTCTGATTTTCCTAAAATTGAGATTTAAGAAAGACGGACTAAAATTCTTAACGCGCGCTGGCCGTTAACAGTGGCATTTACTTCCTCTTTGATTGTGTTAAATCGACATACTCTTAGATTAAAACATTAACGCCCGTATTCTCAATCATGGATTATTTCGAAAATAATCTGTGAATCGAGGAATTCGCGGATTAGGTTAACACTCGGATAACTCATTGTTCTTATTCACAAGCCGCGGTCATCAGAGAATTGACGGATTCGAGGGTTATCCTTAGCCAGAATGTTACAGTAAATATGATTGGCTGTAGAGTATCTCGATGTCGTGGTTCTGTTTGTAAACATTAGTAATAGCGCCACTTCAAACGCGATCTCCAATGTCCACTTCGCGTACTGAGAAATGTATCCAGGGCCAACCAATCTAACATATCTATTTAAGAAATTGATATTTTCACAATTGTCATTGACAAATACGCGAATACTATTGTAAGCAAAGTTACAAGAGCCAAAAAGAAGCATCACATAACCTGCAAACGAATTTCAACACAGTAAGTATTGTTCAGCAGTTTAAGAACAAATATAAAGGCGTGAAAAGAATTGTTTAAAAAGCGGGCGTGATAATAAAGTTCTTAATTACAATGATAGAAGCAGCTGTGTACGCTGAAGAAACGCTGTGTACGTAATTGGATGGGAAAATTACTGCATTCATCCGCCTGAAGAACGTACTGCATGTGACTATGATTTGGGATATGAAACGGCTGTTAATATGACTCAAAGTAAGTGTTTTTGGTTTTATTTACCATTCAAGTTGTGTATTTAATTTTCAAAACAACAGTATTGGGGCTCTACCCAGAGTTTTACAAATATTTTTGATTGATACTTTGTGCTCTGGTGAAGGGCTGCAAAAGTTATTTCAGTAGTTTTTAGTGCAACTAATAAAATAATTTCACCTCATTGGAAGTCAAGACTATCTTCAAAGGAATCGTGCTACCCTAAACCATTGTTTTACCAAACAAAATCAAATCAAATCTGATGTCATGGAACTTTCAAATGCAAGTAATATTTGCACAATTTTTAAAATGAAATGTATATAATAAAAACGTTATGATAAACCATGTCTTTTAATAAAATAGAAACAAATTCAGCATAATTGTCATAAAATTCAAAGATTGGAAATAATTCTGCCCAGATGTCAAAGTTATTTGTCTTCTTCAGAAGATACAAAATAAAATTTTATTTTTGTTTTGGTGTGACATACTGGAATAAATGTGAAATAGTATATAAAACATTCTTTGGTTTTCACATAGATTCCAAAAATATTATTTGCACATTTTTATGAAATCTTATTGTTAAATGTACTAATTCATATTTATGTTTTGTGCTTCTCTGAATCCATAGTAATATATACTTGTATAATGAAAAATACCCTTCTATTTCTGGAAGCTGAAGCAGATTATTGTTACTTATTGTTACTGAAAATGTAATGTAGGCTAAATATAAAAAATATTGAATTTTTAAAATTCAGTTACATTTTATAATATCATTAAATTTAAAGAAAGATTAATTAAATGTCAACAATCAATATTGATTGATCTGCCTTATAATATATGATACCACTACTTCTATAAATAGATTGTGCATATTGTTAATGTGCATAGTTTAAATTAGATTGGGATTCCAGTATCAAAAATTCTTTTAGAATATTATTTATGTTTGGACTGATTGCAGGGTTGGATTTCTGAACTTAGGATTGTTAAAAAATTTAAGATCTGTTGTGTAAGGGAAGTAATTAAAACAAAATCGTTTTGGTTTTTCAATTTGTTTATTTCTAGTAATTGTATTATCATTTTTTTTAACAACCGAACCTACCATTAAAGCATTTGTAGAGTGCAAAATTTATTTTCATTTATTCATTTTTTTAATCTAATTCTACACTCTCATTTGTAAATGAATTGAAACGCTGATGTTTCCTGAAGTTCATCTTTGGTGATCTTTACTATAACGTTGATGGATTTGTGACATATCGTTGACATTGTAGATAAATGAAACAAGTTTCTTTATTATCAGCAAGCTTTTGTTGGCAGTGATGAAACCAGTTATTTTACAATTTCTACAATCATATTCATGTCAATAATATTCATAAGTTTTTATTGATTGTCTTTCTTCATTGCATAAAGAAAGGTTCCATTCATTATAGACAATCAGGTGATAATAAAATATATTTCATACAAGGTTGAAGTTTGTACATAAAGTAAGTAAGTTACTTACTTACGATTCACAAACTCAAAACTTATATCCAATATAAGCCAAAAAGTACCTGATGATGGAGACAAATGATCTCTGAAACATTGTAAAAACTCCAACTTTGTTTTATGTACAAACTTCAACCTTGTATGAAATATATTTTATTATCACCTGATTGTCTATAATGAATGGAACATTTCTTTATGAAATAATATTCATATTTAGAAAAAGCGACTCATAAAGATATCCTTCAAAATGAATATTTTATTTCCAAATAGGAAATCCCAGAGATAGATAACCAGTACCAGCAGCTGCGAGAGGGACCAGAAATTATGAGAATGGTATCTACTTCCCAGGAATGCAAACATTACCTCAAGGATTCCACATTCTTAAAGCATCAAGAAGAATTTGAGTTTATGAAGGAACATGAGTTGAGGATGCAATGTTTATCTACCTAAAATTTGAATATTATCAAGATATGATGAACGAACAATTCATTCTTAAAAAAAAATTAAATTTTGTCTACACGTTAAATTAGTGATGGAATCAAACATGGACTACATCCTTTATTTGTTTGTTTTTAGCAATTTGAGTTTTTATATTTGTTCTCCAAATGGTTAGCAAAGGAATAAAATATTCATTTCATTGAAACCATTCAGCATATTTTGCTATGTTTCTTCTTTTTTATTTTTGTTTATTGTGTTTATAACATAGGGTTCAGTAATATTCCTGTATTTGGGCATTAAATTTGTGAAAATTATAATTTTTTTACCAGAAAAGTTTCTGTTTCAATATTCTACATTTATGAAATAAATACAAATATATGTTAATTGCATTCAGTTTTTATTTATTTACTTCAAATGAAAAAACATATAATTCAATTTAACTAAGGATCTACTTAGTAGCATTTTTGTCTAATTGTTATTATATTCTTTCTTTAAACCCTTGTAATCCATTTCAATTTATTTGAATTTATGGTTTATTCAAATATTTAATTTGAAATTCCTTGACCATTTGTTTGCCTGATTATGTTTACAATATCTACACTTTTTTGGGTGTTGCAAGTATATATTTCTGATGATCTCCTATAGTGAATGTAAAAATTAAAAAAGATATTCTAATAGATGAAAGTAAGATAAACTATGACCATACCTTTTATTGAAAGCAAAAAGCTAATAATGTGATTTTATTAAAAAATAACTTGCACTGATAGAATGATATGTCCAAATTATATAATATAAAATAAGATAATTGCTGAACCCATTACTTGAAACAATATTATTCAAAATTATTCAGCATGTAACTGACTACTGAGATGATTTATATTACTGATGACGTAAAGGAAGCAAATAGAGGGGGTCTCTCTTAATTTCAAATGCATTCCATAAATTCAACAGCAAACAAATTGGCGGAGTCGTCTGTATTGTTTAACAGGGTCGCCAATGGCAACCAAGTGCAATTCGCGAATTATACGCAGAAATCGGAGGTATAACCCACGGATCGAAATCGGGGTGTCTAATCCGCGAATCGCAACCGATCCTGCCTCGTGAATAACGATTTTTGCTTTGATTCGCGAATTATCTGGACTCGACGATAATTCTCGTATTACACGGTATTGAGAATATGGGCGTAAGTCTGTTGGCATTTCGTCAGCTGTGCCGCTGTCGTCATATCGGAAGCTTGAACGTCACCATTGTCACGTCCCTATAGTGACGTTAAAGCTTGCAATTGAAGACATCGTCATAGCTGACGAAGTGCCAACAGACCTAATGTTTCATTCGAAGCATAACATAATAGTGTAATGAAAACTGTATTTTTTTTCCTATTTAGTGCAGTGTTTAATTTATCGAGTAATGTAGAAATTTATTTTGAGTAAGTAAAGGTAATGACTATGGACATTAATGCCATTAATAATTTTAGGACAAAGGGTTTAATGTGTCGGACAAACAGAGCGAGAAGGAAGCTGCCGTGTGAGACTGGTGGCGTCGTGTGCGCGCAGGTGCTGACGGAGGTGACGGCGCGCGCGCAGCAGGCGGAGACGGTGAAGGACCAGGTGCAGAAGGTGAAGGAGAAGGCCGAGGCGCTGGTGAAGTACATCACCGAGGAGAAGGCGCGCGCCGAGCAGAAGCTGGAGGCGGCCAAGCCGGCGCTGGAGGAGGCCGAGGCCGCGCTCAACACCATCAAGCCCGCGCACATAGGTGGGTCACAAACACACATACACATACACACACACGCACACACGCACACGCACACGCACACCTGTGACGATTTCCCAATGTCGTTTTTGATTGATAAATGATTCCTGGCACGACAACTCCTAAAGTAATTAGTGCCAAAACTAGAGTGCATGTTTTTTATCACGGGAGGTGGCATTAATCTTTCTCCGCTATATGGTGAGGTCCAGTACCGATCTACCCTTCGCGACGCGTCGGCTAGCGGGGTTTTCTCTAAATATCTCCCAACAGCAGGGCACCGCCCCAGTCAGGACGAGCTCTAAGCTCCCGGCTGATCTACCGGCGTGTGTAATAGTGAGTGCACGGAAGTATAAGTGTAAGTAAGGGGTGAGGATAGGACAAGCAAGAGGAAAGAAAGATTGCGCGCGGTCCGTAGCCCGTTTGTTAGGGTACTGCTCCGGTATTCTCCATGACCTAGGCATTGCAGTGACATCAGTTGATGCCCTGAAACACCTAAGCCGGTCCCTTTGTCGCACATATCTCCATTGATTCCACTCGGTGGTTTCCGTCAGTAGTTTTCAAAGCGAATCACACGGATCTCCGAAATAAAGCAAGTAATGCTCGTTTCTCGAATTGGCGAAATTAAAATTTAGTACAATACGTAACAAAATATATTTCTCTGCTCTATAATATTATATCTTCTGTTCTATTCTATTCTTAATTATTCTATTCTTCTCTTCTTAAATTCCGAGTATTAATTGATTTTAGAATTTGAAAGATCACTATTTTTCCAATGATATCGTCATTTAAGATAAAACCAAGTGTCCGCTCGAGAAAACACGATACTGTCCGTTACGACATGTTTACCTCTTTAGAAGGCATTTCGATATTTTAGATCTCAGCAAACTACTTTTGCGAGCTATTTATTTTAATCCTTATTTCGTTTCTTGCACTGCCTCTGATCAGGACATTTTCATCATAATTTTCCTTCTTTCGTAATGAAATTTTCATAACGTGCTCTGCAGAAACCTTCCTTCGTCTTCAAGTGACCTTCCGCTTCGGATCGAACATCTCCGTATTCGTAAACTTGTCCGAGCGTGACCTTCCACTCGTTTTCTCGGGCATTGTCAGGGGTGTGAACTTGACGCCAGGGATCCTGCCCCAAGCCGCACCACTGATCCCTATGAGGGGACGTATTCTGTCTTCCGACAGAACTAGGCTAAACCTCAAACTTTCCTCCGATAGCGGCCTCATGGATCCGTCAATGCTCCAAGCAAAACGAGTTGTGAAACGGGTGAACTCCTGTGCCGTGACTCATCGGCTGCTCTTTCGTTTTTCCACCAACGACGGCTTGAAGTCTCGTGTGTCGCGAAAGCCTAAAAGCATGTTGTTTGATTGAATATTTCAACGCGTAAACTCTAATGATCAACATGCCCAAAAAGCATGTTGTTTGATTGAATATTTCAACGCGTAAACTCTAATGATCAACATGCCTAAAAAGCATGTGGTTTGATTGAATATTTCTCCGCGTAAACTCCTATGATCTAGTCCTATGAGTGTAGCGTGTGTTTTATCACGGGAGGTGACGGTGTCCTTCCCTTGCTCTATGGTGAAATACAGCGCCGACCTACACGTCTGCTTGAGGGGGGGGGGGGTTCCTATCTCCTAACAGCGGGGCACCCCCAGCTCCCGACATGTGTGGTAATGTAGTGCATGCAACTGTGAAATGTGTATAATTAGCAAGTGGAAGGAAAGATCGCGCACGATTCGTGGCCCGTTTGCTAGGGCACTGCTCCAGCAGCTGCCTGGTATCGTCGGAGAAACCACGTAAAACTATCGATGGGAGCGGTCGGCCGCTAGATGTTCGAGCTTTCCGAAGCCTCTGCGTCATTTCTTGGGCAGTGTCAAAGATTTGAACTTGGCGCAGGGAATTTCCATCCCTAGGGCCCTCTCACCGTAACCCGCGTCCCATTCCTCCTACTAAGCATTGTGTTGTCGTGTTGCAGCGACGGTGCGGAAGTTGGGGCGGCCGCCGCACCTCATCATGCGCATCATGGACTGCGTGCTCATCCTGTTCCAGCGGAAACTGCACCCGGTGATCGGGGACACCGCAGCGCCATGCCCCAAGCCCTCCTGGGCCGAGTCGCTCAAGGTCACTCCAAAGCGCATGTTCTTGACTTCAGCACATGTATTTGCTTCGAAGTGATTGCATGTGATTGTGTTCCTCAAACTCTCGCATAGGAACGGAGATATGAGCCGACCTGATCAGCCACGATAGTTAACATAAACTGTCTGTAATTCCTTCGTGATTCAATTTGGTATATAACTGACAATCCTCATAATTGGGTGTCCTTGTTTTTTGTTACACCATGGCTACATTTGACGTGAACAACTCGAACATTACCGTTCTCATTAGAATTAATATGCTGAGATTTTCTTCTCTCAGTTTTTCCACTCGAAAAATTCGCAGTACTTGTAATTAGAAACGATTAAAACAAAAAAGAAACGTTATGTATATTAACAAGATATCGCCTAAATTTATTTCGCATAACTTGTAGGATTGCAGTCCAGTGTGAACAGATGATTTATTTAGACATCAGTATTATATTCGATGCGATTCATTACTGTTGTTTCAGTTATTATCCATTAATATCTCATTTATTGTGTTTGTGGCATTTGCAGTCATTTAAATCGTAGAAGTAGCCTTTATTTTCATAATTACTTTCGAAATATTTTTTCAGATAATCCAAACCACACTGTGCCTAAAGGCTGACAATTATGATGTGTCCTCGTGTACAGATGATGGCGAGCACGACGTTCCTGCTGCAGCTGCAGAACTTCCCCAAAGACACCATAAACAACGAGATGGTGGAGTTGCTGCAGCCGTACTTCGAGATGGAGGACTACAACATGGACACGGCGAAGCGCGTATGTGGCGACGTGGCCGGGCTGCTGTCCTGGACCAAGGCCATGGCGTTCTTCCACTCCGTCAACAAGGAAGTCCTCCCGCTCAAGGTGCGCGCCGAGAGTATCGGTTGTATAAAATGCATGTTGTAAAATATTGCAGTAGCAAAATAATTGGCAGTTACCAGAGCTTTCTTTATATCCAATCCTTGTGAAAGAGGAAAAAGACACATTTTATATAAACCACAGGATTTAAGATTAATCTTTTTAATGTAATTGGTTCAAATTGAAATAATTTTCTTTAATTTTATTTCACAGTACTATTAGATATTTTTTATCTTAAACTCTGCCACTGTTGTCTAGCGAATCTATTGGGTACCAGTTCTGCCATACCGCTACTAGCCTCCGTATGTCTTAATATATTAGGTACTAATCTGCTCGTAGCGACCGGTGAAAAATAATGATCGTGGTGCATCTTGAAGTGACCAGAGAAAAGCTGAATTACTCAAATACACTATGCAAAATATTATTATTACATCCAGTTGCCGAAAACGTACAGTTTCAAGTCAAATCACAAATATCCAGGAGACGTTCCAATTACAGCCAGGTCAATACAGTAATCCAGGAGACGATCCAATGGTAGTCAGATCAATACCGAGAGAATGTACAAGATAACAGGCAGGGGTCAAACACTATCAACATTATATTAATCTTTATATGTAATTATTGTCTCACTGTCTCAGTCCTCCGTAATTTTTGGGTGTGTGTAGGTGAACTTGACGCTGCAGGCGGCACGCCAGAAGGTGGCGATGGACGACCTAGAACGTGAATATTTCACTGATTCTATTTTGTTGCATGTGTAGGCGAACCTGACGCTGCAGGAGGCGCGCCTGAAGGTGGCGATGGACGACCTGGCGCGCGCCGAGGAGCAGCTGGCGGACCGCGAGCGCGCGCTGCAGGAAGTGAAGGAGCAGTACGACGCGGCGGTGAGCGAGAAGCAGCGGCTGACGGACGCGGCCAACGTGTGCCTGCGCAAGATGACGGCGGCCACGGCGCTCATCAACGGCCTGGGCGGCGAGAAGGTGCGCTGGACGGAGCAGTCCCGCGAGTTCAAGCAGCAGCTGGGCCGCCTCGTCGGCGACGTGCTGCTCGCCACGGGCTTCCTCTCCTACTGCGGACCCTACAACCAGGCGAGTGCTCAATCAACGTCATTGGGATGCCTCTGACCAGGAGGCCCTAGGCTGTGACAGGGTTTTCGATCCTGGCTAGATAACTAGGACGAATTCTGCCTCTGTCTGGAGGAAAATTCTAGCGGCGGGTCGCTCTGATTGGTAATTTTCCGTGGGTTTTTTTTCGATCAAACAGGGCGAATGCCAGAGCAGTACCGTAATATAAGAGTCATGGGTCCGGATAAAATTTTTAGACAGTGTTTAATTTCTACGTCATTTAGATTCAAATTGTGTACCTTCCGTCGTTTTCTGTTTCTTTTGTCCTAGGTGGGGTTCCATTTAATAAGGAACTGACTTTTCCTTTTAGGAAGGAAGGACTTTTACTTTTAGGAATTTTCCTTTTAGGAAAATGCATTTCCATCCATTTTGCCTGTTATTGTAATATTTTGTTTCGAATTGTAATAGTAAGAATTACAAGTTTGAAAGTTATCCGATGGGTCTGATCATTGACTAGTTGAATAAACTCCTTCTTCCTCCATAGGAGTTCCGCGCCGGCCTGGTCAACAGTTGGATGAGTATCTTGGAAGTGCGCGCCATTCCGTTCACCCACGGCCTGAATATCACGCACATGCTCGTCGATTCCGCCACGGTAAGTAAGAAATTACTTTGTCATTCTAACAGAAACTATTATGAAGTTCACGGAAAATTAGTACCCTGAACAAATTATCTTCCCTCCCTAATAATATTTATTAGTAATTGTATTATTATAATCATTAGTAATGTACCTTACGAAACATTACCTTATTTCCTAATTAATTGTTGACACAAATATTTAATCTTGCATGAGACGCTAATTATGGAATTATATTTTAATTAATTTATTAATAATGAAAATCAGTAAATATTAAAAGACGATTTTTGAGATTAATTCATGTATCGTAAAAGAGGATTAACAACTGTGACGAACGATGCTTATCACAAGCAATTAAATTAAAATTATGATTTATGAACAACAAATAGACAACATTTTTATTGGAAAATTCAAAGTACGTGTATATTGCGTTCAAAATAAATGGCATATATCTAAAACATCAGGGCTATAACCACTTCAAACGTCCATTGCGTGTATATGAAAATTCTTTGAGGTGAGCTAGTGCCTAATGCGTGGCGCGCGTGCGCAGGTGTCGGAGTGGACGCTGCAGGGGCTGCCCAACGACGAGCTGTCGGTGCAGAACGCGCTGATCGTGACCAAGTCGTCGTCGTACCCGCTGCTGGTGGACCCGCAGAGCCAGGGCAAGCTCTGGATCAAGCACAAGGAGGCCGGCAACGAGCTGCAGATCACGTCGCTGCACCACAAGTACTTCCGCACGCACCTCGAGGACGCGCTCTCGCTGGGGCGACCGCTGCTCATCGAGGACGTGGGCGAGGAGCTGGACCCGGTCATCGACAACGTGCTCGAGAAGAACTTCATCAAGTCCGGCTCCATCGAGAAGGTACCCGCCGGCAAACGCGGCTCAGAGCTTCAACTGGTGTCACTGCAGTGCCTCTGATGGAGAGGTCATAGAGGTCGAATCCCGATGGGGGCAGGATTTTCGACACCACCTAGATAGCTAGGTGGAATTCAGCCGCTGTCTCAAAGAGAATTCTAGCGGCTGGCTGGTCTGCAGTCTCCATTTGAAAGGTCACACGGGCTCGAATACCGCATTGTCAGGGCGTTTCCAAACCGCCCATATGTCCTCTAATCTCTTTTCCCCTTTCCTCTTTTCCCCTTTTATTTTTTTCCCTTTTCTCTTTTCCACCCCCTTTTCTCTTTTCCCCTTTTATTTTTTCCCCTTTTCTCTTTTCCTCCTCCTTTTCTCTTTTCCCTTTCCCTCTTTTCACTTTTCGTTTATGCAATATTTTCTATTATCAAGTTTTCATATTTTCCAGTAAAATAATTAAAACTACAATCACGTAATTCCCATTTTTCAATTACATGTTCAAAATTGTGTTACTACCAGTAAAATATGCTTTTGAGTCTTTATAATTTCAATCATAAAGTTAATAGCTCCTATTAAAAAAATTGACCACTTATTTTGTAGAGCTAATGAATGTTTTTATATTATTCAAATAAAAAGAGGAAACATTAACAATTTCGTAACTTTGTTTCGGTACTGTCTTTCTGCATGTTTGCACAAAATGTTTTTAATGAAATATTTTATAGTTCATACTTTATTGGAAGAAAATCTAACATAACGCATAAATCATTTTATGTTTGTTATTTGACCAACATTTAAACATCTGTAAAATATTACACTTAAGCATGAAATTAATCACGTGCGTCTCCGCAATCGAACGAAGAACATTTTTGTTGCAGGTGGTTGTCGGAGACAAGGAGTGTGATGTAATGCCTGGATTTCTTCTCTACATCACAACCAAACTGCCCAATCCTGCATATTCGCCAGAAATCTCTGCGAAAACTTCAATTATTGACTTTACTGTCACCATGCAAGGTCTTGAAGACCAACTGCTAGGTGAGGTCACTCGTTTTTTACGAGTTATTACTAGAGACCGGATTTTTATGTAATTACATATTTTTTGTCTTTCTACTTACCGTTCTCAAAATTTTAATCTTGACGAATTGTAACAACATCAGAACACAATATCAGATTTTTTCGTTACATAGTTTTACATATTTGATACTAAATTACATATTTCGCTATTTTCTCAACAATCCTTATTTTATTTTATCAATTTTCTTACATATTTTTATGAAAATAAGTATTTTCAAAAAATTCAGCATTTTTTTCCTACATTTGTACTGCGTGCTACTGCGCACTCTATTTGAGGTACGCTTCGTGAAGACACGGTCGAATATTCTCACAATCCGACGTGCCTGCTTCAGTTATCTCAGTGACAGGAAGTGCGCGTCAGCGACAGATCACTCTCACCTTTAGATGTGAAAAGTATCATTGACGCCGCCTTTGATTTTGATAAGTCGATATTCAATATATTTATTAATCAATCAGTCAATGATGCCTTATTTTCTGTGAAGAGCTCAGGCCATTAGGCCTGCTCTTCTGCCTGACCACGCAAATTCTGCTATGCTTCTTTCACCGTCTGGCAGAGAAAGTAGGGCTACGAAACAGGCGATTTTAATATTGCTCAGTGGCTTCTTTTAGGTTTAGATGGTCTTTTTTCACGCAGTAAATTTTGAATATGTCACAGCCGCCTTTACTTCCCTCCGAATGAAGGAGTACGAAAGATTTTTTCGCTCTTAAAAATCCACGGCTTCGATCAGGTTTGAACACGCGAACTGAGGTATAATAGTATTCTAACCGTTATCCCACTGAAACCATGACACGTATATAAGTGTAAAATAATTAATTACCCCGAAATCAGTTAGATATTTGGCGGTCGGCGTCCGTAATTGCAATGCGCCCGTGGCTCGCAGGGCGCGTGATCCTGATGGAGAAGTCGGACCTGGAGGCGGAGCGCGTGGCGCTGTTCGAGTCGGTGATGCGCAACCAGCGCTCCATGAAGGAGCTGGAGAGCAACCCTGCTGGGCCGCCTCACCTCCTCGCAGGTACGCCACCTGCTCTCCCTCCTCTCTCTCTCTCTCGACACACAGTTGCTAGTCGAGCACACCCCTGACTTCACCGCAGTGCCTCAGACCGGGAGGTCGTTCGAGCTCTGCTGACTTCGTGTGGTGTGTGCGCGCGCAGGGGTCGCTGGTGGACGACGAGGCGCTGATCCAGGTGCTGCAGGAGACGAAGACGACGGGCGGAGGAGGTGAACCAGAAGCTGAAGGTGGCGGCGCACACGGAGCGCAAGATCACGGTGCGCGCGAGGAGTTCCGCGCGGTGGCGTCCGCGCGGCTCGCTGCTCTACTTCCTCATCGTCGAGATGAGCAACGTCAACGCCATGTACCAGAACTCGCTCAAGCAGTTCCTCAACATCTTCGACAACTCCATCACCAAGTGCGTCGCCTCGCTCCTGCAACCGAACTTCTTTCGTACGTGTGGTCTGATTGGCTGGTTTAAATCACCCGTGGTTTTGAAGGCTCTCAGCTGTGCATGGGACGCAGCGTCTGATGACTCCGGCTGCGGTAGCCTGCGATTGCAAAATTTTAGGCCGCTGCCTCAAATGCAAAATTTTAGGCCGCTGCGGTGGCGCGCGTGTCACTCCTCTTCTCTCTCCTTTCCCCTCTCTGCTTCCCTCTCCTTTCCCCCTCTCTGCTTCCACTCCTTTCCCCTCTCTGCTTCCCACTCCTTTCCCCTCTCTGCTTCCCTCTCCTCTTCCCTCTCCTCTTCCCTCTCCTCTTCCCTCTCCTCTTCCCTCTCCTCTTCCCTCTCCTCTTCCCTCTCTTCTTCCCTCTCCTCTTTCCTCTCCTCTTTCCTCTCCTCTTTCCTCTCCTCTTTCCTCTCATCTTTCCTCTCCCCTTCCCTCTCCTCTTCCTTGTCCTTTACTCTCCCCTCTTCTCTTTTCTCGTCCTCTTCCCTCGCTTCTCTTCTTCATCTCTTCCCTCCCCTCTTCACGTCATCCCGCATCTCTTCATGTCTTCCCCCTCCTCTTCATCTCTTCCCTTTCCTCTTCCTTCCCTCTTCCCTTGCCTATTCCTTCTTCTCTTCCTTCTCTTTCCTATTGTCTTCCTTCTCTTCCCTTCCTACCCTCGGACTGACTCGACAAGCAGCAGATCACACCGCTTGTCTGCACCTAAGTGGGACCACACCTGGGACACGCGAATCCTGACGCCCACTTAAACAGCTCTGATTTAAACCATACGGTTTTAAGAACCGCGAATGTTGCTTTTAAATTGGTATTTGCTTCTTAGAATTAAATACATTTAGTAGTGCGTATGTCTGAACTTATTTTTCATTGTATTCCGCACAGTGAGCAGGAATATACTAAAATGCAGTAATTTTGGCGGCCTTGAGTAAGTTGTTCTTCGGAACTAGGTTGACTGATAGGAACACGACCGACTGAAAACTAAGTCTTCAAATCTAGTACTTCTCTATTATCATTATTATTCGAATGATATTATTAAGAGCGTCGTGACGCACAGGTTCAAAACAAATAATGTTATAATATTTTATTATTCTGTAAATGGAATGGCAAGTAAGGTGTCTTCAATTATTACTTTCTCGCTACAGCTTACGCAGTAGAGAGAAAATTACGTAATGATGCGCGAAGAAAAGGCAATTTTCGGTAGAAAATTTCTTATTAGAGAGCCCTGGTAATAAAAAAGTGGATAAGTCCAGTTTCTAAATTTAGAAAAAAAGTCCTCTAACTCGTAGTGTAGCCAGAATTCATGCTTTGTGGGACCTTGATACCAAACAATCTAATAACGGAAAAGATATGTCTGTCCGTCCGTCTGTGAACAACGCTAGCGGCTAAACCGCTCAGCCGATTTTCTCCAACATTAATATTTGGCAATCGATCTGATATCTCGGTTCCTTAAATTTGAAATCGATTTTTATATTGGAGGATCCTTTACATAAAGCCCCTAAGAAATTCCCAAATTTTCAAAAAACGTGGCTCCGTCGTTTTAGATTAAATTTTGTTGTTGAATAGTGTGAAGATCATTTAAGAGAATGGTGAAAGTCTCATGTTCGTTGAAAACCCTACATTTTCGTAAAATTTTAAATTTTTTAAATTTTTTAGGAGTCTTCCTACAGCTATAATTTTCAAGTAAAGATGTTTCCCTAAATATAATCTGTTTCTTAAAGTTAGATTTTGAAATCAAGTCATGCACAATTTTTCGAAAATTTGAGTACTTTTCGCGTAAGTTTGCATGAAGGTACGGGCTGTTTTAGCACAACTAGTTCACTTCTACATGATATCCACCAGAACAAAGTAGTAGTCTGTCCTCGTTGCCTACAAATTGGGAAGGGCATAAAAGCCTTTTCCCTTGTTTCGTGCCAGACCCAACAACATTCGCGTTAAAGTCAGTGTCATCATCACATCATTATTTCGCCGCTTGCGCACGCGCAGGTCCACCAAGAGCAGCGTGACGGAGGAGCGCATCACCAACATCCTGGACTACCTCACGGCCGAGGTGTGGAACTTCACGCTGCGCAGCCTGTACGAGCGCCACAAGCAGCTCTTCACGCTGATGCTCGCCATGAAGATCGACTGCCACAAGGGCATCATCTCGCACGACGAGTTCAACGCCTTCATCAAAGGTCCGCGGGAACTGCTGCGCTCGCTCAGTGCTTGCGAGCGATGAAAAGGATCTAGCCTTATTTGGTCTATCCTATATGCTTACATTGCTATTTTTGATTCATGTGTCTTAGATATGGATATTTTCATGAACATCTTTTTTCTTTCCTATTTATTAATTTTATTTTATTCCTTTAACATATTTTCCCAATATTGCACTTTTTTGTACCCTTCATGGTTTGCACTAAACTAAGGTATGTTAGAATATTTTCTTCCACTTTTAATGTAAATTCAAAGTTTATTCTCAATATCTCAAATTATTATGTTCAGTAAATGTGTCAACAGAATTTACAGAATTTTATTGAAAATAAAATTGTGCATCAAAAGTTAAAATATAGACACATTTCATTATTGTTTTCATTCCCTTGTAAACTGGCGTAAAATTTTATGGCAAGGATATTTGAATTGATGGGTTCTGATATTGCATATTAATCTAACAAGAATTATTGCCAGTTAGTGTTTAACCCATGTTGACATACTTCGTAACAGTCGTTTGATTTGTAATTATATATTTTTCATCATATGTTTATAATCATTATTTTATTTGTTTCTATTACTTTTGTCTCCATGCCATATGCAGGTGGGGCTTCGCTCGATCTGAATGCGGTGCAGCCAAAGCCTTTCCGTTGGATCCTCGACATCACGTGGCTCAACTTGGTGGAGATTAGTAAACTGAATGTATTCTCAGACATTCTAGTCAAGGTGTGTTCATTTTAGCACTTCAATCGCTTGCGTGTAAATGGTTAGCACTATGTCGTTTGAGTTCAGTTTGATACAATTGAATCTTTCTACAAATGTGATAGAAAAATAATTAATAAACAAGAATATACTATGAAACTTCTGCTACTTCACGCCACTTTAATAACAGTGATCTCATCTGTTCTGCTACACTACTTATATTGTTCACGTATTTGAGTACAAGTAAATAAATGAAACAAACGCTGTGTGTAAGCTGTTTGACTGAGTATTCTGTTTGATTGAGCGTAGAAAACACGTCCTCCTATGTTCAGTGTTTGTTCTCTGAATTTTAGTGATGTTATGTTTGTGTGGCCAATGTGTGCTTTAAAGTCCCTTCTTTTACTGTAAGAATGGCTAAAGTCAAAGGTCGATCATATCTCTTATTTTCACATTGATTTACATTGGTCTGCGATTGATTTATCATTTCGATGGTGCAAGAAAACTACTCATTCTCTAAAACTTTGAATACTGGCATTTGCCCTTCTTTCGTCAAGCTACTGGTATATTATTGCCAACGATCCTTTTCTTTCTTCCTCTCTTTCTTTGTTTCTTTTTTCTATCTTTCTTTCTTTCTTTATATATTTCTTTCTTTCTATCTTTCTCTACATTTTTAATTTCTTCTCTTTTCATTTTTTATTTTCATTTCTTTTCTTTTCATTTCTTCTCTTTTCATTTCTTTTCTTTTCATTTCTTCTCTTTTCATTTCTTCTCTTTTCTTTCTT
Source organism: Acheta domesticus (assembly GCA_031308135.1). Taxonomy (NCBI): domain Eukaryota; kingdom Metazoa; phylum Arthropoda; class Insecta; order Orthoptera; family Gryllidae; genus Acheta; species Acheta domesticus. The sequence continues at coordinate 1,309,278 of JAHLJT010008756.1, read as the reverse complement.
CTCTTTTCTTTCTTCTCTTTTCTTTCTTTCTTTCATTCATTCATTAATTTTTATTTATTTCTTGTTGAAGCCACAAACCGCAATGTGACAATCTGCGAGAAGTGAACTCTAGCTCTTTTGTAAGCGTTTGCGACCAGCGTGTGCGTGTTGTAGATCGAGGACCACGAGCGCGAGTGGCGCGTGTGGTACGAGAAGGAGCGGCCCGAGGCGGAGGACATCCCGTGCGGCTACGGGCGCACTCTCGACGTCTTCCGCAAGCTACTGCTCATCCGCTCCTGGAGCCCCGACCGCACGCTCTCGCAGGCGCGCAAATACGTCATCGGTGAGTGGCGCCGCCGGCCGCAGCCCTGGCGCAAGCGGACAGCAGGGAAAAGTCGTGCTGGACCCAATCGCGGACTAATCGACGTACCAATCGGCTACCAATCGACCCAAGGACCAACGGAACAATCCACATTGAAACCATGGGCCCAATTTCGGAGTAATCGACGGACCAATCAACTACCAACGGACTAATCGACTTAAGAACCCACGGTATATTGCGAGGAATTACCCACGGACTAATCGTCAATTTACAAACTTGAAGTCCTTCATGATTATGATGGTATATTCAAAGCACTATACATGGTAGCGCACAACGGCGCTCCAGCTCAGGGTCTATCAGCTCAGGGACCGTGCGACATCGACGGATCCAGTGGCAACGAAGATCCTCCCAACTCCTCCGTGACCCTCCACAAAAGTAAGAGATAGACGCAATACAGAGTAGCCTTTAAAAAGTTGTTGCATTCGGTGATGATTTTTTATATCTTGTCTTCTTCCAGCGCACCGCTACATTTATGAATCCCTTTTCATTTTAGAAAATAAGACTTAAACAGTGACTAAACCTTAAAAAAATCGTCATCGCTGATGTGTGTAGATTTTTCAACAGATTCTTCCTACAGAGTCTAATAGTTTTGTGCACCGAAGTGTTAAATACATTTTAATATCCTAGGGAAAAGGTATGAAACATATTTTAAAATTTAAATGCAACACAGTATTGATGAATTTATAGCATTAAACAATTGTTATTTACTTATTAACATGCAATTCACACGCCAGAGTTGAAAGTCGTGTTTGCCTAAAGTTCTTCTAAATTCCCTTTCCACTATCTAGCAAAATTATTTCAATCGCGTTTACTTTTCACTAACTTTGTACAAACGGCTATCAACCACAAAATCAGTTCATTCCAGTTTAACTACAAGAGATTTGAATTAATATTCTTTAAACCTTGAAATTATTTTTCATCGACAGTTTTGACTCCATAGGAAGAAACGCACGGTGTATGAAACTGGGATTTCGCAGAGCGTTGAGACATTTCGCAGATATTGTGTACAAGTCTGAAACTATGTCATGGTAGCACATGTGTAGGTGTGTAATTGAGTGAGTGTCGAACGAAGTGTGAGGCTGTGTGGCGTGCGCAGAGTCGCTGGGGCCGGGGTACGGCGAGGCGCGCATCCTGGACCTGGAGGCCACGTGGCAGGAGTCGGAGCCGCGCACGCCGCTCATCTGCATCCTGTCCATCGGCTCCGACCCCTCGCCGCAGGTCACCGCGCTCGCCAAGCAGCAGACCATCCGTGAGTGGCCCGCCCCCTTCTCCTCCTACACGAACCAATTCAACAAGCCGTGCGATTAAGGCTCACGGATTATTAAAGCCAAATCCTTTTTTCTTGTCTGGATATTTACGAACCTTATTCATCAATTCAGACAGAAAGAGGAATGCATTTTGTCAATAGTGTATACCAGGGTGTTAAGGTCTCCTACTGGTGGAAGTGGCACGCTTTGGGGCACCGTAACATCCCACGAGCTGCTCTACGCAACTAGCGTCGGGAAAGGGAACTATTACCGGTAACCCCGCTCGTGGCATCGCCATTGACAATACTGGTATATATTCACCCTAGTCTGGCCTGGTGTGGCCTTCTCCTGCCCTGGCCTGCCCTGGCCTGCCCTGGCCTGCCCTGGCCTGCCCTGGCCTGCCCTGGCCTGCCCTGGCCTGCCCTGGCCTGCCCTGGCCTGCCCTGGCCTGCCCTGGCCTGCCCTGGCCTGCCCTGGCCTGCCCTGGCCTGCCCTGGCCTGCCCTGGCCTGCCCTGGCCTGCCCTGGCCTGCCCTGGCCTGCCCTGGCCTGCCCTGGCCTGCCCTGGCCTGCCCTGGCCTGCCCTGGCCTGCCCTGGCCTGCCCTGGCCTGCCCTGGCCTGCCCTGGCCTGCCCTGGCCTGCCCTGGCCTGCCCTGGCCTGCCCTGGCCTGCCCTGGCCTGCCCTGGCCTGCCCTGGCCTGCCCTGGCCTGCCCTGGCCTGCCCTGGCCTGCCCTGGCCTGCCCTGGCCTGCCCTGGCCTGCCCTGGCCTGCCCTGGCCTGCCCTGGCCTGCCCTGGCCTGCCCTGGCCTGCCCTGGCCTGCCCTGGCCTGCCCTGGCCTGCCCTGGCCTGCCCTGGCCTGCCCTGGCCTGCCCTGGCCTGCCCTGGCCTGCCCTGGCCTGCCCTGCTTATTAATGTTTGTAAAACACACAAAAATCACCGTTTTTGCCACAGCATTACATAATTTTCTCTACACTACGTATATTCCTCAGTATACATGTATGTAAATAAAAATGTAAACTGCACGTACATTCATCGGGGACTTCAGCTTTCAAACAACACCTTATTTGCTGCAATTGACTGAGTAGTTCATCTGAGGCTTGGTGTGTGGTTGGTGTGTGTTGGCAGCGCTGCGCGCCGTGTCGATGGGCCAGGGCCAGGAGCTGGTGGCGCGGCGCATGATCGCCGACAGCATGGCGCAGGGCGGGTGGGTGCTGCTGCAGAACATCCACCTGTCGCTGCCCTTCTGCGGAGAGGCCATGGACGCCCTGGTGGACACGGAGCGCGTGCACGAGTCGTTCCGCCTGTGGATGACCACGGAGGTGCACCCGCAGTTCCCCATCGGCCTCCTGCAGATGGCCATCAAGTTCACCAACGAGCCCCCGCAGGGCATACGCGCCTCGCTCAAGCGCACCTACCAGGCCATCACGCAGGTGACGCCCCCCCCCGCCCCCACGCACCCAAACGGCGAAACTCTTCCAGCATTTCTTCACTCGTTTAATATTTTATTGTGTGTTGTTACTGAAGCTAAATTTTTTTTTAATTGCGTACCATTGGCTCCAAGGAACCAACAATTTGCAAAGCAATTGCTGCATTTATGTTTATTCCAAATTAAAAGTAGTCTCTAAGAATGAAAGACGGTATTTTATTAAAGTAGGTACATGTTAATTTCATTCCGTTTAATCTATATTACTTTCAAAGTTTTATAACTTTTCCGTGAGCATAAAATACGAGTAGATCAGATTTAAGATATGGTCACATGTGATCTGTGATCATCAGTCACTGTGATCATTTAATTTTAAATGCCAACGACATTTCACCACTAAACCAATATTTAAGATATGGATCAATCGCTCAAATCCTGTGAATTGGTTTATTTAAAACAATCGTTATTGTTCAGATCACAAGAACAATGGGGCATGCGTACATGCGGTCACGATCTTTCAGACCACCGTTTTTCCTTCAGTCTACACCAGAGCTTATTAGAATTCGTATTTAAATGCTTCTTTAATGCTCCTACTCCATATTTTACGTACCAAAGACGCCCATGTGGGAATGTGAAATGATCATATGCCTTCGCAGCCTAAAAAATGAGTACATTTTTGGGCTAGTCTGTTCTCTACTAGGCCTCGTTTTTTCCACTATTTTTTTTATTTACAAATGACTTTTATTACTAGTCAATAAATAAAACAATACAACGATAGTAAAATAATCGTAACAATACAATTAATAAATGCAATTCTATTCAAGTATTTACGGTGTTGTCAGAAAATGTGTAGAGGATCTTCTACAAATGTGTATTAATTTTCCAAACTGCCAGCGTACAATAGGACAAAATCATGAATTTATCACATTTACTGAAATAAAATGTTTTATAACGTGAGACTGCGGGGCCTCTTAGCCATCCTGCTCCCTCCTGTGCACACGCAGAGAGAAATGACGTGCCCATGCGCGCTCGCCTAGCCACTGTCGAAAGGAGAATTCTAACGGTCACCTGCTCTGTACGGTAGTTTTCCGTGGTTTCTCCGATCAACACGAGGGTAATGCCTAAGCAGTACCCGGACAAACAAGACATGGATCACGCCACACACACACACACACACACACACACACACACACACACACACACATATATATATATATATATATATATATTAATATGCACTACACTAAGACATGCCGGAAGACCGGTCGGGAGCTTCAATCTTGTCCTGGCTGGGGCCGTCCTACTGGTGGGAGATACCTGGTTGGGGAAAATTCCGCGAGTCGACGAGTAGGTCGGCGCCGGATCTCGCCTATCAGTCAGTCCTATCACTGCCACCTCCAGCAATAAAAACATGCACTTCACTTACAGGACCAATGACCTTCGCAGTTAACGCGCCCTGAAACACCAGTGAATGAGAGCGCGCTGTCGTGTGTCGCAGGACACGCTGGACTATTCGACGCAGGCGCAGTGGCCGCCGCTGCTGTACGCCGTGGCCTTCCTGCACACCGTGGTGCAGGAGCGGCGCAAGTTCGGGCCCTTGGGCTGGAACGTGCCCTACGAGTTCAACAGCGCCGACTTCGCCGCGTCCGTGCAGTTCATCCAGAACCACCTGGACGACCTCGACCCCAAGAAGGGCATCTCGTGGCCCACCGTGTGCTACATGCTGGGTGAAGTCCAGTACGGCGGACGCGTCACCGACGATTTCGACAAGCGACTGCTCACCACTTTCACGCACGTACGTAGAGCGGATGTAAAGGAGCTTTAGTCATTTCTTGCCTCTTCACAAACAGCCGCCAACATGATAGTCAATTATGAAAAACAGTATATTATGAAATGATGATGTATTGATCGATATAAACACACGTAATATATTACTATACCAGCGAGGACAAGCGAGTATCGTAAACGTCGTACGAGTATATTAATTTCCATTACAAGGAGTTTTAAACGGTATTTTTCTATCACTAATTATATCTATTATAAGTTAAACTTTTACATTGAACGGTTAGGTGGCATGCAGTATTCAGCCAATAACACCTAGCAGATAGCCTCCTGTGTTCCAGGTGGTTTTGGTTAAGCATAAATACAATCAGATTTCAAATGTGCGATACATGAGTTAAGTTAGAACTCAATTTATTAAAGAAATATCGTCAAATTTCAGTACCTACTCTTAACTCATACAATTCCAAAAAATGACTTTCGTATTGTTTTCTTCTGAGTTTTGGAAACAGGATTGGGCATGCGCGTCACCACTTCACGGGTTGACACAATACAATAATATACACATTCCACCAAAACATACAACAGAAAGATGTCGAACGATAGATTACTTCTCAACTGTAAATTTCTCTGTGATTGGTCAAACAACTGAACTGTATTGACGCTGTGTCATAATGACTATCTTAATGCAATGAGCTGTAGACATCTAATAAGAGGGGATTCTTACAATGGGATATACACACATTGGGAATAAATACAGTGGGAGTAGAAAAATATATTTAAATTATACTAGCTAAACTCATAAAAGCATTTCGCTATTTGTAAATCATTGTTTTGAAAGTTAAAACAGCTTCGCACTGGATCCCAATTTTGAAAGGCCACCACTACCATAACCAGAACCAGAACCATACTTTAAAACAGCGTCCCTTCACAACGAGCTTATTGATTAATTTAATTTTACATGTCTTGCAAGTTTGTGCTCGTTTCTGATTCATGAGATTCGTAATATTTTTAATGGAATTCGTAATATTCTCCAAAAATACATACACACGCATTTTAATTCATTCGAAAAAAAGCAGGAAGGCAATATATTCAATCAACTTTTCGGTAAAGCGAAGAATTGTCAGCACATTTTGAATTCATTACAGTATAGTTTAGTACACATTATAGCAATACCCGTTACTAGTAGTGGTAGTTTAGTATACATTAAAATTATGCATTTCATAACACTAAGAGGAGAAGAAAGTTTCGGTACGCAGAGTATTCGCACTCCTTTCACTTGACATGAATCACCCTTCAAGTAAGTCACTTTCTTTATTACAAGAGAGAATCACAGCTCCACCTCTGGTTGCGGGGGTGCGCAGGTGTGGTTCTGCGACGTGCTGCTGCGTCCTGGCTTCGAGTTCTACAAAGGCTACCGCGTGCCCAACACCCGCCAGCTGCAGGGCTACGTGGACTACATCAACCAGCTGCCGCCCTCCGACACGCCCGAGGTCTTCGGCCTGCACGCCAACGCCGACATCACGTGAGTGCTGCCTCTCACGCTCGATTTTCGTCTCGGGGGAATAAAGTCTTGAGACCTACAGTGTTTCCAATAACGATCACGCATGACTACATTACCTATTTGTAACGCTCTTTTCGATTTTGGATTTTTTGGATTTTCAGGGTGGTAATACAAATGTCATATTTCTTTATCAGTTTTGTATTATTATACAAAATATATTAAATTGCATTTTATAAAAAATGTTCTGTCAAATAAAAAACACGTAATTTCATTAGAAAAATAATTTTGGACTTAATGATGAATTTTCTTGGATATCGCTCATTTTCTAAATTTCCTTCTTTTATAAAAATACTCGTATTTGCAAGGAAGGTGTTTAGCATTGCAGCTGAATGTTTATTTGCAGAAAATACTTATAAGAAACATTTTTATGTTCCTAACACCGGAGATGAAAATCTGTGGAACTTGACACCATTACTATTGATTAAGTATGATTAGAATTTACACATGAAATGAGCTTGACGCCTGCCGAAATCCAAATCGTACGCCGACTGCACTGATCAGTGGCTTCAATGGTTTCATCGATCGCCACCAAGTGAATGCCGAAGCAGCTCCCTAGGATACAGCCAACCGACCGCGAACGATTCTCCATTCCCTATCTTGTCCCATTTTCCCATAAATAGGATCTCCTACCCCGTATGACTCCTCCCACTGAGCTGGAAAATGACAAGTGTCTAAGATCGGAATAAGGCGTCCACGCTGAGAATCTTCAGAGTCACTTTTGAAGTCACTTTTGAGCACGTGAAGGGATAGCCGAAATAAACTGGTGTGCAACAGCAGCACCTACTTTCTCGCATTATTTGTAAATGTTGAACTTTTACCATTTTCAAAAATTTAGAGAGGTTAAGGAACATGAACTTGTACCATTTTAAGTGATCTTTAAATTACCCTAGGAAAAAACTTAAATCAAAATATTCTGAGCTTTTTTGAGAAAATTTTGAAGAAGTTGTAGACACTTAATGTAAAAACCTATACCCCGAAAAATCAAAATATATATTTCAAACTCACAGGACCTTGAGTTCGTTCAGATCAATCGAAGAATATAAATTTTGGAGAATATCGTGTGAACGTTTTAGTAGATGCTAGCGTTGACCACAGGCAGAAGGTCAAGCAGACAGAAAAAGAAACCTTTAGCCATCAATCGATGTTTCAGTACCTAATACCCAAAAATATGATATCTGACTACATGTGTTAGAGGAAGTAATTTACTACATATAAAAACAAGATTTATCCACTTTTTGTTACCAAGGCCGACAATACGAGTTTCCCTGCTCAAAAATCGTAGATTCTGTTATGTTTGCTAATGAATGAAAGTACGTCCTCTTAACAACAATTTATTTATTCTTTCAACCAATCTATTTACACTATACAATCCAATATACCAGGAGTTATTCCCTTCCGGCTGGCATTAACGCCCAAGCCCGTGTCTCACTAGTGCGTCATTCTGCACCAGTTCTGTAACACACGTCTGACTGCGCGACTCCGCCGTGTGCATTTCCAGCACGCCATCTCGCCATGCATCACCAAGCACGGCGCCTCTAGGCTGGCGGTCGCGTCGTATTCCGCACGACTGGTGCGGCCTCTCCGCGTGTGTTTCTCTTCCTGGCTGCAGGCTCTCTCCCAGCGGCTCCAATGCGCCGTCTCACTGTTGTGCCTCGGTGCTCCTCAGACCGCTACTGCATGACTGCTGTGGCCGCCACTTACTCCCGCCTATATAGGGGCGGCGTGGCCTGGGTTGGCCTCGCCTCGAGGCTTACCCGCTCGCTGGCCAGCGTTCCGCGCGAGCGGGTTCCGTGGCGCGCGGTGTATAGCTGCGCGCGCGCCAGCTTCGAATGCTGTACACAGCAGATTCTGCTTCGCGCATTACAATACTTTCTCTTTACTACGTACGTGGTAAGGCGAGAAAGTAAAGGGATGAGGTGTGTGTTGCGAGCGCAGGTACCAGATCAACACGGCGAAGGCGATCCTGGACGCCATCCTGGAGGTGCAGCCGAAGGAGGGCGGCGGCGGCGGCGGCGAGACGCGCGAGGTGGTGGTCTACCGCCTGGCGGAGGACATGCTCTCCAAGCTGCCCCCCTCCTACTCGGTCTTCGAGGTACGCCCGCCCCTCCTCTGCCAGAAGCACGGCGTGGCACAGTGATGTCAAGGTCTCCTGCTGGTGGCAGTGGCATGCCACGGGCTTTTCCACGCAGCTTCGGGAAAGGAAACTATCTGTATAACCCCGCCCGTTTGCAATTTGGTGGAGCTGCATGTTAAAAAGAGTACTTGCACTGAAAAATAAAATTAAGAATACAAACAAAAAATAACAACGAACGTTTTTAAATGTATCCAAGTCCTGTCAAATCGTATTTTATGTATAAAACGTAGAAGTGCTCAGGGCGATTTTGACTACCTACCTCTTGTGGCGAGGTGATCCACTCCGTGGAAGAGTGACTTCGTCGTGCTACCCGTACCACGGACTCCCGCTGGTCGCATCGACCTTGACATCACTGGTGTAATACAAGAGCTAAAGTCGCACCACTGTTACTTCACTGCAGTCTCTTTATACGTGGATTTTATATTCACACAAGGGAAATTCGGCGGTTCGCTGTGCTGTCAACAAGACTGGGAGCGCTAGAACTTTTGCTACGACCTACTGCTTCGTCAGAATTGTGGTAGCCCAATGATTTGTAAAATTTAGTCACCCAACTTTTAACCGATACACAACTAGCCGTTAGTCTGACAAGTGTTTTAATCGGTCTCTTCAAGAAGGTTTTGTTACATACCCTTCTTGTTTGTTAAGTACAAGAGCAAAAGTCGCACCACTATTACTTCACTGCAGTCTCTTTATACGTGTATTTTATATTCACACTAGGTAAAATCATTTATATTTCGAAGTACCATGCAGTTTAAGTCTTCACTCGGCTATGACGGTGCCCCGTCAGAGAGATATTTGGAGGGGGGAAACCCCAGGAAGCCGACGTGTATGACGCCGTCGAATCTCGCGTCTCAGCAGTGAGAGTCACCGCCACTTCCCAGGATATAACACGCACTACTCTTACGTGGCCAAACTACACTTACAGCTTAAGTACACAACGGGCACTATGTACACAATGTTCACACGTGCACAACGGGAAAAAAGTGGTTTGATTTCTTCAAAAGGCAGTACAATTTGCCATGAAAATAGATTTTTCTCATAAACTTTGTTGCTCAATAAACTGATTTATTAAATATGAGTACGAACAATGAAAAGTAATACAGCAATATAAATTATAGAAAACAATAAACAAAATGCTCCTGGAAAAAATAGACACCGTGGAGACAATTCCTTTTAAGTATTAGTACTTAACAAAGAGGCAAAGTCCAAAGTGACAATCACCTTTTTAAATTGATTTTATTTAATTAACTATCGAACATGACGTTTTGGAGGATATGACAACAAGAATCCCCTTTCTTCTTTAAGGCTAACAAAGTGAATTGTATGTATATCCTCCTCGGACCCCGCGTAACCTATAGGTTACATAGCTTATCTTTCGTTTATCTTTTGTTTCAAACAATGAGGACAATACGGCGTATTTACGTAGCATTGTTACAAGTGTTCGCTATCTCCCAGATATAAATATTCTTCGATTTTGTAAGAATTGTTGTCACTATAGCATCACAATAAGTCGAATGCGTTTGACATATGAAGAACGGTGCACCGTAGTGAGAGTAAATAAAAAATTGTGTAAATATTCTTAACTAATCTGTTATTTTTCAAGTCAGTCTAATTTTAGGTAAGCGTTTTAACTATTATTCATAGTTTATATTTTCAGTTTTCATTATTTGGCCGAATGAAGTATTTGTAATGATGTAACCTCTGGGGATTACAATGGGTCTCGATTTTTTTCAATATTTTTAATAGCCAGGTTTTTTAGGGGCGAATACGAAAGAAAAATTAGATCTCATCAATGAAGACTCGTATATTTCCAACCTCACCGACGATAACGATGATAGGATTTGTACTACTCCTTTCATGCCTTTTCCCGGGGGTAGTGAAGAAATCGAGTACTGACGCAATGAACATGAAATTGAAAATGATAAAACCTTCATACTATCAGAGCATTTGACAGTCGACACAATTTTTTGAACCTCTTTCTCTGGCACCATCTCTGAAACAAATTCTTTGTTCATATGCTACCTTCTTTGTGCAGAGTTCGTAGGTATGTAGGAAAAGAAATTGTTGCGTGAAAAACTCGACTTCTTAGATTTTCGAGTAGCAGTAGCCCACGCACTTATGAATTCAGTTCCAGGGCCAGAAGAGGAAGATGTTGGCAAAAATAATTTTTGGAGAGTCTCCGAGAATAAAAAGTAACTCATTTGCCTGACGACAGCCTAAGATAAAGAAAAACAGATAATTTTCCCGAAATACCAAACAGTGTAAAGCAGTCTCGTTGCCGAATGCCATAGCGAGACAGCCTCAAGTGACGCTTCATTTGTTCATCATGTAAAGTGTTTCTGTTCCTCAGCAAAAATAGATCTTTAATTTTTTTCACGAAAAATAGTTACTTTTGAAAGTCGGGTACATGATTGTATTTTTTAAATTTAAGTCTTAGTTAATTCTTTGTGTGTTTCACGAAATAATTGGTAGTACGTTCCACTTCACAATGGTTGTTGATATCATAACTTGAGACCCGATGTAACGCATAGGTTACATCGCTTTTTGGAGTTAAAAAAATTATTTTATGCAGAAATGGATTACATGGTAATAATAGATATGTCCTTACCTTGCGGAAAATCTAAAACTTGGATTTAAAATATAAAGAACCAGCCCTTAAGTCCGAGAAGGATATGATATCTTAGAAAAACTCGTGTCAATAACCTTTAGAAAAATGCTGTTTGTATAAGTTGTTAATTTATGATGTATTTTATAGTTTCTGAAGGAGAAAAGAACCCTCCAAAACGTCATGTTTGATAGTTAATTAAATAAAATGAATATAAAAAGATGATTATCAGAAATACTTTGGACCTTGCCTCTTAGCTAAGTGCTAATACTTAATAGAATGACAATCTACACCTTTTACAATACATGATAATAAATAAGTTCTCTTTAAGGTTCGGTGCTCCGCGACGGGATCCTAAAGCGGTGCGGCGGCGTGTGCAGGTGCGCGAGGCGCTGGCGCGGATGGGGGCGCTGCTGCCCATGAACATCTTCCTGCGCCAGGAGATCGACCGGCTGCGGCGCGTGCTCAGCACGGTGCGCAACACGCTCAACGACCTCAAGTTGGCCATCGACGGCACCATCGTCATGAGCCAGGGCCTGCGCGCCTCGCTCGACGCCATGTACGACGCGCGCATCCCCGACCGCTGGCTCAAGGTAGGACGCCCCTCGCCTCTCCTTCAGAGGTGCTTAATACAACTCGTTGTCCCAGCCTGCGACAAACGAATTCGATCTTCCCACGCCGCCGTGCGACTCTTCTGTAACCCGTTCTCACATGCTCGACCATCCTTCTGATACCCGTACTCCCCTGCTCAGGTTCTTTCTCGGATTTCCACTCAGCCACCCTCTGACGTATCACTCCCAGAGCAGCCCCGGAAAGAGAGACACGCGCGTGGTGTTGAACTGCGCAGGTGTCGTGGGAGTCGGCGACGCTGGGCTTCTGGTACACGGAGCTGCTGGAGCGCGATGCGCAGTTCCGCCGCTGGTGCGCCAAGGGCCGGCCCAACGTCTTCTGGATGACGGGCTTCTTCAACCCGCAGGGCTTCCTCACCGCCATGCGTCAGGTGCGAACTGCTCCAGTGCCGTTTGCTTGTCTGTTGGGTGAAGCAACTCTCACCAAAAAAGTGTTTTTAATTTTTTTCTGATACGTCAACGCTTATTTTTGCCTGCGATGTGGAGCTCAATGTGCACTACATAATTAACCTGTATAGATCGGATCGTGGTTACGTGGGAAATATGAAAAAAACTGTTGAATGATGGTACATGTTCTCTTTCGGAGGGAATTATGAGAGGGAATTGTTAACGGGAATTAGGGAGATAACACGAATCGAATCAAGTTAACATCTTGTTAACTAGTAAACGAGTAAATCTGATTGATTAAAATTAAGTAAAAAATAAAACCCCATACTACCTCGGGCATTAACTGGGTGTTACGGTATCGCCAAAGGCCCTCGGTGTTGTTGTCGTCCAGATATCCTGAAATTTTGTTTGCCTCTCTGTACCACAAACCGGTTGTTTAGCTCAGAGCAAGCGTTGACGTTGACCCTGCAACGACTCTGTGCGAGAGGCCCTAGAGTTCGAGTCCAGACGATGACAGGTTTTCATTAGCTAGATAGTTAGGTCGAACTCAGCCGCTGTCTGGAAGAGTTCTAGATTCCTCTTCTTTTCTTCGTTCTTTCCTCTCCCTTACGTACTTACATCCACTACACTACCACACATGTCAGGAGACCAGTCGGGGTCTTAGAGCTGCTCCCGGCTGTGGCGGTGCTTCGCTGGGGATACCGGGCGAGAAAGTACCTCGCAATCCGACGTGTAGGTCGACGCTGAGTTCATTATCCAGCGGAGGAGGAACACCACTACCTTCAAGAATAAGTCTTCACTACACTAACTTAACAAACTACCATAGCAGTTGACTAGTTAGGAAACAATCGATCAATAAATAAATCAATCAATCGTTCTACTAAAGGTGTTGGTGACTTAAGTGATTCCTCATGATTTTATTATGATTTTCCGTTAGAGAGTTCGCAGCAAAGCGTTGAAAACGAGCGGATGATTGCGCAGGAGGTGACGCGCGCGCACAAAGGCTGGGCGCTGGACTCGGTGGTGCTGCAGAACATGATCACCCGCCACAGCAAGGAGGAGCTGACGGACTCGCCGCCCGAGGGTGTGTACGTGCACGGGCTGTTCCTGGAGGGCGCGGGGCTCGACCGCCGCACCGGGAAGCTCGTCGAGTCCAAGCCCAAGGTGAGCTCGCCCTCGCCCTCGCCCTCGCCCTCGCCCTCGCCCTCGCCCTCGCCCTTGCCCTCGCCCTCGCCCTCGCCCTCGTCCTTGCCCTCGCCCTCGCCCTCGCCCCTCGCCCTCGCCCTCGCCCTCGCCCTCGCCCTCGCCCTCGCCTTCGCCCTCGCCCTCGCCCTCGCCCTCGCCCTTGCCCTTGCCCTCGCCCTCGCCCTCGCCCTCGCCCTCGCCCTCGCCCCCGCCCTCGCCCTCGCCCTCGCCCTCGCCCTCGCCCTCGCCCCTCGCACTCGCACTCGCACTCGCACTCGCACTCGCACTCGCACTCGCACTCGCACTCGCACTCCGCACTCGCACTCGCACTTGCTCTCGCACTCGCACTCGCAATCACATTCGCCCATCCTTTATCATCTGCTGTTTGGAAGCCAGATTTTGCATTTTATTTAGTTGACATTAATCCTGTATCCTCGACACGTAGTGAGAAAACATGTCATCCGCCAGGTACTGTACGAGCAGATGCCCGTGATCTACATCTACGCCATCAACACGACGGCCGGCAAGGACCCCCGCCTCTACGAGTGCCCCATCTACCGCAAGCCGCAGCGCACCGACGCCAAGTACGTGGGCTCCATCGACTTCGAGACGGACAACAACCCTCGCCACTGGACGCTGCGCGGCGTCGCTCTGCTCTGCGACATCAAGTAGACCCTGCTATTCCTCCCTTTGCGGTATATTCGTCCTTTCCATTTCTTCCCGCTTCAGTCAATTCCACTTTTCTTTCAGTTTGTATCTGATCTCTCTCCCATCTCCTTTGTCGCCCTCTCCTTTGTCACCCTCTCCTTTGTCGCCCTCTCCTTTGTCACCGTCTCCTTTGTCATCCTCTCCTTTGTCGCCCTCTCCTTTGTCGCCTTCTCCTTTGTCACCCTCTCCTTTGTCGCCCTCTCCTTTGTCACCGTCTCCTTTGTCATCCTCTCCTTTGTCGCCCTCTCCTTTGTCGCCTTCTCCTTTGTCACCCTCTCCTTTGTCGCCCTCTCCTTTGTCATCCTCTCCTTTGTCGCCCTCTCCTTTGTCGCCCTCTCCTTTGTCGCCCTCTCCTTTGTCGCCCTCTCCTTTGTCGCCCTCTCCTTGTCGCCCTCTCCTTTGTCGCCCTCTCCTTTGTCGCCCTCTCCTTTGTCGCCCTCTCCTTTGTCGCCCTCTCCTTTGTCGCCCTCTCCTTTGTCGCCCTCTCCTTTGTCACCCTCTTTTTTGTCGCCTTCACTTTTGTCGCATTCTGCTTTGTCCTCATTTCCCGTTTTGGTCGTATCCCTTTCTTGCACATATTCCATTATTCCGTTTCCTCAACCTCATTCCGTATCCGGCCTCTCATCCATTTACCCTATCAAATCTCATCATTTCCTGAAAAGGTATTTCCGGCTGATCTTCATTACAGTTCTATGGAACTTCACCTTGACGATGTGGAATACAAACACCTATGAGAAGAAAGATTCGAAAAACATTAATCACTTTTTGCAGGTAACAACAGAAAATATTAGCCATGGCAAAATACTATTGGACCAAATAGCGTTCATTGTAATCCTCTACTTTGTAATTACAAAATCAATGTAAAACGACCCGAGAAACACCTTAGCCTGTATGAAAACCTCTTCATTATGGGAAAGAGAGAGGTTTCCAAATAATTGGATTGCAGTCAGACCCTTAGTCATATTTCTTACATCAATTGCACATATTGCATTGCATTAAAAATACAGAACATCAGGGCACCAATTAATTTTTAGTCTCTCAATATACTTGTCATTGGCTCCAGTCTTTAAACAAATATAACCTCACGCAAAATGATAGAAAACAATGGAATTTTACTTGAAAGGTATACACTTATTATTTCAGCAAATCATTATCTTAGTAATATTATAGAACGAAAATGTCATTTCATGAGACCACGTGAAAAAATAGTCTGATTCTAAACTGATTACTAGAAAATTTTTCATTAACGTTCAGGTCACGATCATTTTTATTAAAAAAATTAATCTTGAAAATTTCATTATTGAGAAATAGCTGAAAAATCTACCTGCAAAAGTAATTGAAAAGGTCAGTATTGAAGCAAGAAATTAGGATTACATTCTCAAATTCCAGAACAAAATCAGATACGTGAAACCGCGTTAAAATGCTTAATATCAAGCAGAATATCCTGAGCAGACAGTCACTTCGGTTAACAGATTTTCATAAAGACAAGAAGCGCGAGATAACATTTTATTGATAGAATTCATTATTTTACTCTTCAAATATCTCAAAACTCATTATGTGAAGAACTGGCAGTTCTCTACGCAAGAATGCACAGCATTCATCCACAGTGGGGGGAGGCGAATAGCAACTTAACCCACGAAGGTTGGCTGAGTCTGTGTAGACACAGCTGGTGTCACATTGCATCTGCGGATTCTGTTGAAAAAATATCATAAAAGTTGACATTAAAGTAAGGAATAACCTATTATGGACTATTTTACAGGTGAGTCATTTCAGGTGGAAAATTAATTCACCACCGTCTTTCCCTTAATTGTGAATAAGTGTTTTTAATGTTAATTCCGCAGTGGTAGCAGAAATCTTGAGGTAATCCATAATGAGAGATATAGTCATTTATTGTTGTGGATGATTATCCCTGTCTCTCATGTTTCTATTATAATTTTGTTTGTTTACGTTGACGAGTTTCTTGACGATTTCTCTTCTACAACATTCAGAATGTTGCGCTTGTATAAAATCTCTAAGGAGGCTTGCGTAAAAGCTGTAAAAGAGTTCATTGTCGAAAGTCTTTTTTGTTGGATACAAATGAAAATAGGGGAAATTTGTGAATTGACGGTTTTGTGGTGCAAATTATAACAGCCCTATATTGCTCCTTAAAACCTTACTCCCCCAGCCGTCCATCAGAATTGCAGTTCACAAGTTACCTCCTAAGCCTACAACAGCCTTTCGTGATTTGGAAAGTTCATTAAGTTACAGTGATATCAGATTGCGTCAAAATTGAAAAAATACAAAATGCAATTTCTACAGGAATCGATGCTTTTGAGTTCAAAATGGTAACGTGTTAATTAATTGTTATTATTGCAAGAAAACACGCTGATGTGTTCTTTTCCCGTATGAAAGGATTCATCCTGAATTACTTTCTCTGGCATATTTTGCTTGGTTTGTATGTTTCGAGCAAACATGTAATGATTTCGTATTTCCACTCCATGTGGAGATCAAGGAAATGAAATGGGCCCAATTAATGTACCTGTCGCCTTCCATAAATATCGTTTCTTCTAAATGCAAGGCCATTTTCAACGAAATCTGGGAGCCTATTTCGTGATACGTATTAACGACAGAATTTCCTTTATAGTAAAGAAAATTATTCTATTAATATCTCATCTTTGATTTTTGAAATTCGTTAATCATGTACGCCTTGTATGTATTGCAATAAAATTTCAGGCAATATACTGAACAAGACCAAGCTACAATTATAATTTTGTTCTTGACGTTTATTGTACTGGGAAAAATACTTCGTGTTTGAGAATGTTTGTGAGAAAATTTCTTACAGTCATGATACATTTTAATCAGTTATAATTATCTTTGCTATCGTGAAAGTAAGTTCCATTTCACGAATTGTGAAACCAAAAGTAACTTCCATTTCATTATTGTTTTTTATTATAAGTAATAGTGCATAATTTGCATTGCATTTGCATTGCAGTAATATTGCATTTGCGTTGCAGAAATATTGCATTTTATGGAAGAAAGTAAATTGGTATTCTCAACTTGCACTGCAATTAGATCAATGTTCCATTGAATTTTCATTGAACATAACTGAAAACTTGACAATGTTGTGATACATGCAGTAGATTAAAATCAATATTCGATCAAATTATTCATAGGTAAAATGACTCATAAGTAGTAATTGTAAAGCTTCTAAAATACCAAAATACGAGAAAGAAAATAATGAGAAACTCGTTAATTGGAGGTTTATGAAGACTGATCGATAAAACAAAAAAGGGCAAAAAAATCATTTTAATAAGGGTGTAACATTAGATGCTTTTACTCTGAAACTAGGTCGTTGAGAAAGAATTTACAGAAACGAAATATGTGTGCATCGCATTCGCTGCAGCTGTATACATAGGTAATTAT
The DNA here is from genome assembly GCA_031308135.1 of Acheta domesticus. Classification (NCBI taxonomy): domain Eukaryota; kingdom Metazoa; phylum Arthropoda; class Insecta; order Orthoptera; family Gryllidae; genus Acheta; species Acheta domesticus. Next base: position 1,291,852 of record JAHLJT010008756.1, on the reverse strand, counting down.
ACAAAAAAATTGTTTTATGTCGCATTTTCTCGATAGAGTAAGGTTAACTCTGAAGAAAAATAGTTTTTTTTAGATATGATGCCTTTAATTTGGATTTCACATTCATTGCAGTACCACGTTAAAAAGCAAATGTAATAAAACTATTTCTTGAATTTCTAATATTAATAACATATTCAGTGTTATTTAAAATTGAACATTTAATTTATTTTGGCCTCAGTCTCAACATAATTTTTCACCACAAATGAATTGAAAGTATCCATATTAATTTCCTCGTCAAATGCTTCGCGACTGAAACGCGAAAAAACTAGAAAAATTATGTTCACTGCCGAAATGGTATTTAATACGACTATGCCACAATAGGAATAATGTCGAACAATTTCAGAATTCCACAACATCTATTGCATTAATGAAACTCGTGCTAAGAGTGCCTGCAGCCACATAAGACTGATGCATTACAGCCTTCGAGTGACCAGCAGAAAAATCAGAAAACGTTATCTTTTTAGACACTCCACTCTAACTGGGGCGTACCAGACTATTGTCAAACGCTATTGAATGCATGTGTGGAATTGTCAATTAAAATGTTTTATTCAGGAAACAAATAAGAACCTATTCATTTGGAATATAAATATATTTTGGTCGAAATGAAAGTTTGTATTGTACTGCTGCAGAGAAGACGATGGGACAAAGCAGACCATAAGTGAGTCAAACAGTCCAGTTTGTATTAGGAGAATCGAAAAATATTATGAAAATACAAATACATTTTATGTGATATTTTGCGAGTGCAAATGAAGTATCTTTGCGCCTAGCTTAAAATAAAAGGCGAATAAAAATGGCGAGTAATGAAACTATAATTTCAAGAAATATGAAAAATTATTTTTGTGCACTGAAATTCCAATGTGAAATATACAGAAACTTGTTACTGTATTGTTGAATAATAAAGAACTAAATAAATTAATTTCATACTCCTAGTAATTTTACCTAGTTTTTCCTAGTAATTTTTACTTAGTTTTCCTAGTAATTTTTACCTAGTTTTTCCTGGTAATTTTGCATAGTTGCTATATAGAACATGTCCTCGTTTTAGCGTAGCTTAACTTTAACCATTTGCAATTCTTCAACAATTAAATATGTATCGGTTGGTTCAGATTCTGACATTTTATCACATGTATAAACAACAATTTAAGTTCGTGTACCCGGATTCGATTCTCGGTTGTTGTTTAAAATGCATTTAACAATTTTAACGTCTTACGAGGTGCGCCAGAAAGTAAGTTCCATTTGCATCCAGAGATGGCGTGAGTAGTCGGAAAGGAATGCGCATGCGCAGGAGAAGAGAGGCGGTATGTGGGACTAACGCAGAGCAGTGTTAGTGTCGTAACGTTAGTGGAGTGCTACGATAAAATGGCTGCTCTGATATTGTCTCCGTCAACAGCGAGGTTCGTGCAGTCATCCGATTTTTATACGCACAGAAGCAATCTCCAGCCGAGATCCATCGTCAATGTGTATGGACACGACATTATGAACGACAGTACGATCAGACGATGGTGCAGTCAATTCGCTGAAGGACGAACCGATATTCATAACGAAGGTCGTGGAGGCCGACCGTCCTTGGTGACAACAGAACTGACGGAAAATGTGCCGCAGCAATTTTGCAGAACCAGCACCTCACAACTTCTGAACTCTCTTGTCAATTCCCACAAATGTCTCGTTCGCTTTTCCCCGGAAAGAATTGTCTCCTGTGTCTTTCTCGGTTTTCATAAAGGTGTGCAAGATGGGTGCCAAGGCAACTGACAGATAAACACAAAAGTAAAAATCTGACCGCAGCATTGACATTCCTACATACTGCGTTAGGCAGAGAAAGATGAGTTCCTCGACCATGTTGTCACAAGGGATAAAACATGGGTGTCACATGCCACACTGGAAACAATACAATTCATGCATTGGCGGCGTAGTGATTCATCTGTGGAGACCAAATTCAAGCAGACAGTCTCTGTGGAAAAAATCATCGCGAGTTCTTACCGTGCAGGGAAGACCGTAACTGCTAATTGGTATTGTCAAACATTGAAAAATTTGAGGAGAGCGATTGAAACAAGAGACATGAGATGTTGACAAGATGCATTACGCTTATGCGTTACAATGCGAGACCCCACGCCAACGCCAACGCCACAAGAAATGTGTTGAATCAGTTTCGATGGGAGATCTTCGACCATCCACCCTACAGAATCAACCTCGCACCACCTTGCTTTCATCTCTTCTGACTCACAAAGCGTCATCTGGCAAGAAAACTTCCCTACAACGATGCTGAGGTGCAGACTGAAGTGAATTCGTGGCTCCGGACGTTGGCAGCGGACTCCTATGACATTAGCATACAATTGTTAGTGGATCGTTACAATAAGTGCTTCAAAAGTGGTGGTTACTTATGTTGAGTAGCCAGTGAATCTATGTAAATATTCCAATAAAAATGTCTTAGTGCTGTTTTTGTTTTTCTTTATCGGTCATCGGAATTTACTTTCTGGATGCTCCTCCTAGTTACCGTTTTTCGAGAGAAATGGAAAAAAATCATATTTTTTCCTAAAATCAATTTGAGTCATTTGGTATCTTATCACAAGATATTTGTACACAGAATTTAATTCATTTCACACCAAGGCATTAATTTATTTGGAAGATATTAAAGACCATATTTTTGAAGCGTTCGTGTATACAAGTAAAGTGTTTAATAATTTTCATGTTCATCTTTATTATCATTGAAAGGTCACGAGTAAACACGTACACTTTTCTACAGTTAGTGAATTCAATATACACAAATACCATTTCAGAGTCCAGCAGTATAGTTGTAGAAATTATTATTATGCTGTGTGATATTTATGTTTGCAAGTCTGAAATATTTCAAAACGTTTTTTCTAGATGAAAAACGTTTAATCTGATAAAATGAATGTATCAAAATTCTTTTGGTTTAGTAGTTTTTATACTCAACTATACTCAACACGAATAAGGTGCACCAGTAACCAAAAGTTATGGATCAGGGCATCACAAGTCCTGAGTTTGAACTTGAAGACAGGTTGCATGAGTGACGCCGAATGCCACAGAAATCTGCTGTCCCATTGAAATCTGATCGTCCCATCACAGCAGCGCAGCAGATGTGGGGCCCGCTCCCTTTCGACCAGTCCCCGCAGATTTAAAGAACGATCAACGCATAAGTCTCAAAAGGTAAGAAGTAAGGAATTTGTTCCTATGAAATACAGTAATCCCTCAACATCCGCGAATTCGCTAATCGCGAGTTCCGAACATTCCCGATTAGAGAAATGTCGGTTTTAACATTCGCGACTTCAACATCAGCGAAGAAAGCCTCCTCGAACGTAATGAAGTAACAGAAGCAAAACTGCGTCCTGGACCAATTTCAATGTCAAAGCTGTTAATGGCGTTCTGAAACTTCAACAAACTCTGGTGGAAGGAGGGTGATTAACCAAAAAATTAAACCAAATCCTGTATCCAATCACTTTCAGCTTTGAAATATATTTCAAATATTGTTTTATTTCTTCTCTTTGGCATGTCAATTGTGAATTTTTTAGTAGCACTTCGTTCTTCTGCAATTGTTTGTCAGACTTTTTTCTTTCTTAACACCTTTCTGATATACAGGAACCTAACCCAACTTTCTCCATTAAAAGATAGACTCAACATTCGCGGATTTGCATTCGCGAGGTTTTTTGGGAACCTAACTCTCGCGAATGTTGAGGGAATACTGTACTGTTACATTTTGTGTGAGTTCACCGGGGGTTTCGCATTGCTATCTTTATTGCGATGACCACGATTTTTATTGAAGACGCAATGAAACGTTAACAATATTTTCATACACAGTAAACACTCATCATCATACACGGGTTTAACATGAATTACGCTGTAAATTGAGAAAACTAAAATGTGGATCCCAGGAAGTAAACATTAATACGGAGTGCTACACTACTAATTTCCAATAGACGCATGAATTGAAACAAAAATAAAGCACCTTACAGTCATGTGAGAACTATCTATGGTTTCGTTAGATGTCTAGAAACTCGAAAAAATACAAAGTGTAAATTCTTCTGTAAGCAATAATCAGGAAGTGTATATTCTTCTAAAAGCAATAATCTTCTGTGTCTTTTCCGTTTAGTTCTTGTCAAAACATTCCGTACGTCATAAATCTTGTCAGAGTTCTTACTGGCCCAGTATTACTTTTCTCATACCACAAATTATGGTTTCAGCATCATCTAGGACTTCCCACATCAAGTAACAAACGACGTCCCTTCCCGCGACAAATGTCTCCAAGGGTTGTTGCGCGCATGCGCAAGCTCGTTTCCACGGGAACAGCGCACAGGGGTGCGCACCACCATGCTGCGAGCACGAGAAGAACCAGGCGCGGGGGCGGCGGCGCGGCGCGGAGCCGGCGAGGGCGGCGCGGTCGGCGCGGGCGGGATTTTCAACGAGGCGCTGAACAACGAGCTGGCCGCGCGCCTCAGCGCCGTCGTGGCAGGGCTCACCCGCTGCGCGCAGGAGCTGCGCGAGGTGACCGGCGCGGCCGGCCGGGCGGCGCTCAGTGCGGGCGAGGGCGCTCTGCCGGAGCACAAGGTGAGCAAGGGCCGTAACCCCTTGAGAGACAGAGTTTTGGGATTGTCCCTCTGCCGGGGCCGTAGCTATTTTGTATTTGTATTCAGCCATTATATGTAGTATCGTTCCGATAGGTGATTTTTCATGGCTCGTAAAGTTTTCAGACGCCCTCATAAGCTTTGTTCCCGCCGCATTAAAATGACAAATTACTTTCAAAGGTAAGTTTTCCCGCTTCGCTCGCCTGCATCCAAGTCATGGTGAGGCTCGGGCCTTCGGCCCTCGCGTTCACTATAAACAACCTTGAGTCTATCCATCGCATACTTACCAATTCAATTTTATAATAAATCACTTCAGTAAGCACATTATAAGAATGCCTCTAGTATTCAAACTGCGCAGTAAACGATACTTACGAACGTATTAGGAGGACGAGGCGTATCGTACAGTCGGGATCAACCGGCAATTCCTCTCGGCGCCGTTAAATCCTGTGGTACCTAGTCGGTCACCCAACCAGGAAACCGCGATGTGTCGAATTCGCTTAACCTTCGTGAATTGAAGTAGTTTTCGAATTCGGCTAGCGACGCCGGTTTCGCGGTCGCGGTCCAGCAGTCGGCTGGATGGCCGAGGCCGATCCCAGCAGTCGGCTGGATGGCCGAGGGAAATCACGAAAGCCCTGGTCAGGACGGTCGGCACGAGGATTGAATCCGGGCCTCTTGAATGCGAAGTCAGCGCGCTACGCCCCGAGCCACTTCACTCGATGGCCATAGCTATACCACGGAATAAATATGGATACAAGTTGTCCCGGCAATGTTTCAATCTCCAAGTATGTAAATGAAATCAGAACTCAGAGTCTCTCAAAAGAGAACAGTGTTTGGTCCTCTTTCGAGTCGCGAATTGTATGTTCTTTATATAAAACTAAGTCATTTTGGCATTTTCATATGATATCAACTGTCATGAGTCAAAGATTTTGCCCCTTAAAGATAATGCAGAATAAGAAGAATCAGAATATTACTTTTCCAACTTTTTTGGTTCTTGCTAACTATCGATTCTTATTTCTATCAACCTTTGCAAGAACATTTTCATATAAACACCAACATTTACTCTGAACTCTCATTATAAACATCAGTTCAAGACTTGGATTTAATGTTGATTTTCTCTGATTTAGCCGTGGTTCCTTGTAAATTTGCAGGATTGCGAGAATCCCTGTGCTAACTGGTAGAACCCTCATTTGCCTATCAAAGGACGAAGTTGTGTTGGGCGAAGCGAGCACAGAGGCGAGTGGCTTGGACGGCTATGGTGGAGGTGGCGGCGGCGACGACGATAAATCAAACGAGGACAGCGATGACGCTGAGGTAGCGGCGATGGCAATGTCTATTGCAGTAGCGGCCGCCCGACGGAGACCAATCCGTAAGCATTCCAAGCTATGTTTTACGAAAATTGTACCTGAAAAGACATTTTTGTATTTTATTTTAAAGATCTAACCTTCAGTTATAACATAACGTGATACTATAAATTCACCTTTATAGTAAGTATCAATAAAAGATTGTCTTAAGCAACATTCTTATTTTAAGTGAAATTATTATGGGTATTAATCGATTTATTTTATCGAATGATTTAGGCGCGGTACTGAAAGGTTAATCATTATGTAATCTATTATTTATGAAATACATGTTTTTTAATTTCTTATAAGAATAAAGTGAAATACTCTTAAAAAGATGGCGTAGGTTCGATTTTCACAGTTAACTCCGAATTTTCGAAAATTACAAAAGACTGATATATTTTCGGCATCTTCCTACAACTACAAAATTGAATACAGAAATTTTTCCTTCAAATAAAATTTGTTCTCCTTAGAACTTTCATTAAGGTCATATGCATTTTTTTAACTTCAGTAGTTTGCGCGCGATATTGCGTGAATTATGTCAATATTAAAAAATATCAAAAACAAAAATTTCTAAAAAACTTTTCTTATAACTTTTAGTAGGGAGAGCGCTAAATGTACTGTATAACATGATATAAACATGTATTTGCTTTATTCTTTTGTTAATTTTTCCAAAAATTGCAAAACTACTTTTTCTCTCTCACGTCGTTAATATAACGGCGATTTGTTCAAGCTGATGCATTTATGAGAACATGTGCTTCAAATGATGTCTTGTAAAGTTCGAAAACTCAAAACTCGAAACATTTCTGTGAATATGAGCTCAAATTTAAGTATTGTCAAAAACGCTTAAATGCCATTTTCTCAAAAACAGCTCCCAATTTTTTCTTTAAACTTTTGGTACTGATGGTGTTAAATGCACTGTTTAGGATGACAGAGAAGCCATTTAGCTGCATTCTTTTGTTTTTTCAACAATTACGCAAATGTATTTGTTTTGAAATATTTCTCCCGCCATAGTATAAACTCACACACACTTATAGGTTCTATACTACTAAGCATGTTGGGTGAAAAGTCGGGAGCTGAGAGATTGCCTCGACAGAGCCTTGTCCCGCTTAAGGCTGAATCTGAAGGGAAACCCCGCCGGAAGTCACGTTTCTACAGGGAGGAACATTTCTATCTCCCGGAATATAGCGTGCACTATATTTACAGGAATAATGACGATAGTTGATTAAGCAACCTCAAACCTATAACCAATAAAAAAAGCCATGCCTCATGAGGGATTCCAATCCGCAACCCTCGCATTCGTGTACTTGGGCGTATAGGTCAACTCCCCAGTGCCACAGATTGATTGATTAGTGATTCCAGGAGCATCAACCTCTAAGGTCATTAGTCTCGTAAATGTAGTGCATGTTTCTTCCTCCTAAGATGGCGGTGATCTTTTCCCGCTGGATGGTGAGATTCGGCGCCGACCTACGTTGGCTTGCTTTCACCAAACAGGTATCCCCCACCAGCGGGGCACCGCCCCAGCCGGGACAAGCTCTAAGCTTCCGACAGGTTTCCCAAGTGCGGCAGTGTGCCTGTGTGTATAAGTAAGAGGTGAGGATAGGAAGAGAAAGAAAAGATCACGCGCGGTTCATGGCCCGTTACTTAGGGTACTCCTCCTCATTCGCCTGGTGTTGATTGAAAAAACAACGGGAAATACTAATCAGAGCACCGGACCGCTAGAATTCTGCTCCATACAGCGGCTGAACTTGACCTAGCTGTCTAGCTAGTTTCGAAAATCCTGCCTCGGTGGAGATTTCAAAAAGGGCCTCTCGATCAGAAGTACTGCAGATGCCGCAGTTGATGTCCTGAGCCATATAAGCCGGTCTCTGAAAGTCTTCTTTCCCGAACGCAGACCTGCACAACGCCTGCTCCCGCAGGCATTCTGCACTTGCGAGCCGGTCGTCTGCCCGCGACAGCTACGAAAGTGCAAGTAGTGGGGAGTAGGAAGCTTTGCGGGGAGGGGAGAAGTCTGACGTAGCACGACGCGGTGCGTAGATTGAATGCCTGGGCGTCTAATAATGATCCATGCTTCAAAATTAAATGCCCATTTGTTTAAATGGATTATGTCTAGTATTTCAAGTTACCAGGGTCATAATTCACTGTTTACGTTCTGTGCACTACTGTATATCCACCTTGGTATCCACCACTGTATGTATTTTCATTTCCTAATTTTTTTAAACATGCTCATTGTGACTCTTAAGCAATATTTTAAAGCAATAGCTTTAAAATATATGCTTATATATAAGAAAAATATTATTTAATTCTATCTAACACAAAATTGCAATTTAATAATTGATTGTTCACCTGGAATCTTATAATCTCTAAATCATAGAAAAATGAACAAAATTATGAGAGCAAATCTCACATCAAGATTGACATAAAATAGAATATGTGGCAATTCCAAGAAGGGTAATGTTTAATAGCACATTTGTGAACCTTTTTCCCCATTATGAAACTGAATAAAAGAGATCAACGAGCAAACTTTTGTGACGATATGTTACGGACAATCATAAGATAATCATGGGTATTGGTTAAATAGAATGCAAAGGGCTTTATATTTTTACACGATATCGTAAACGACTCTACTCTCTTGTCAGAAATTAGAACAGAAAATAATCATGATTTTTTTAAGAACAATATGTTTTTGCTTTGAGAAAACCATCTTATTCAATTAAACATAGTTAATAAAAAATAGTTTATTGCTGTCATCATCGAACAAAAACAATTCAGTATCGAAATTTTGTGTTTAGCACAACACTAAATTTGTGATTACATCGTAGCAAAGCGAATTACATTATAAGCCCTACAAGCAATTATAATTCTTGTTGTCGAAATCTAATATGTATAATTCGTTGTAGTTTCACATTTCGCTCTGTCATATGCCGAGAACAAACATTTGCAATATAATACAAAAGATAATATTACTTGAACTCTATATGACCGCCATATTCTTGCCGATTGCTCTTTAAATTTACGTGCTATCTTTCGAATTCCGCATTCTGATTGGTGGTCCCCACTCCTAGATTGGGTCTCATCCCCACCCTTCATCGATTTTCTCATTTGCACCCGAGTTGCCCGCACGCAGCTCCGGAGGTCAGTGAAAGTGCAAAATGCTGTGCAGGTCTGCCCGAACGAATGCATAAGGGTGATTTCTGCCACGTCGAGGTTTCCAAGGATTCCAGAAGATGTTATTGCCATTTTTTGCTTTCAAAATTGTACGTAATTGGAATGCAAGCGAAAGACAAAGAGTATATTCTTCAACGAGCATAGAACGATAGATATTATTCACGAGTTGATATTTACGACACGAACGACGTAGGAGCGAGTGTCGGAATTTCTGCAAGTGAATAATAGCCACTCTACGCGAGTAGAACACTATACTTTCTCTACGACTTTCAAATTGATATTTAAAAAATACTAAATGGGCACCTTAATCTGACAGAACGGCTACAGAACACGCAATGTTCTCTGACCCTAACAAACCAACTCGCATACTGTTTCGTGGTTCACCTGTCTTATGACAGTTGCAAAATGATGCTGCAGAGCACTAAGCGCCTCTGTAGGCGACTGCAAGAACCCTCTGCCGTGTATAATGAACTATGACGAATGCGATTGGTCGACATTCGTGCGAGAATAATGTTCTCGCACGGCTTGTGTAATCGGTATCATTACTGCGTCCGATAACGTGCAGAAATGTATACATTCTGAAGTAGTCGTAGAGAAATAGTATATTCTTCAACGAGCGTAGAATGATAGCTATTATTCACGAGTTGATGTTTACGACACGAGCGACGTAGGAGCGAGTGTCGGAATTTCAACGAGTGAATAATAGCCATTCTACGCGAGTAGAAGACTATACTTTCTCTACGACTTTAAAATTGATATTTTAAAAATATCCAATGGGCGCCTTAACCTCAACACCAACTCGCATACTGATCGTGGCTCACCTGTCTAACGACAGTTGCGACCAGCCGCGGCAGAGCACGCAGCGCCTCTGTGGGCGACTGCGAGAACCCTCTGTCCTGGTATAATGAACTAAGACGAATGTGATTGGTCGACAGCCGTGTGAGAATAATATTCTCGCACGGCTTGTGTAATCAGTATCATTACTGCATCCGATAAATGCAGAAATGTAGTCTAAGTAGTCGTAGAGAAAGCATTTTCTTAAACACTACCGAGGCAGGCCCTCTAAGAGCATCCGCGTGAGTGACTCCTTGGCTGCGCCGGGGCTGCGTGCGCAGCGCGGTCCGCGGGCCCGCCCAGCTGCGCGGGCGCGGGCGACGAGGGCCGCAGCGCGTCGGGCGGCGTGACGGCGCCGCGGCCGTCGCCAGAGCCCTGGGCGGCGCCGCGCGGGCGGCCTAGGCGGAGGCGGCCCGGGCAGCAGCTGCGGCAGCTCGTAAGTTGCGGGGTAGTTACTTCTTTTTTTTTTTCAGAGATTAGCGTACATTTTTCCATAATGTGGTAGGGGACATATGCAGTCGCATTTAACCCTGAAGAAGGTCGCAGAATGGCGGTCCGAAACGTTGGCACCTGTGCCTATACTGCGATTTTTCTAGGAGCGACCCTCAAGGCCACTCAAATCCCATCTTCGCGATGGAATATGTCACGGCATTTCGCGTCTTTTCTCGGTCTTGCCGGTAGAAGTCGCATGATCGCAAGCACTGCTTCATACGGTCGCGATCGTGCGAAATCTAGCGGAACGACTGAGAAAGACGCGAAATGCAGTGACATATTCCATCGCGAGATGTGATTTGAAGTGGCCTTGAGGGTCGCTCTTAGAAAAATCGCAGTATAGGACGCGGCGTCTCTCACCCGGCCTAGTAGCTTTTGTGTGTAAAGTGTGTTACACGCAAATTGCTTTTGTGTGTAACGTAGATCCACGTAAAGAGACAATTTTTAATGAAAAACAAATGCATCCATCACATTAATTTATTTTCGTCACGTATGTACTTAATGTAAGAAAAATGTTTAAAAGTTTATAACAAATGATATTTTTCTCTTAAAATGATTTCAATAGTTTCACGACTCCTCTAATATCTCCGCGACCGCCTTGGGGGGTCACGACCCCCAGATTGAAAAAACCATGGGTTAGAGAATTGATAAATAATCAATGAATTGATGAATGAATGAATCGATGAATTGGTGAATTAATGAATTGCTGAATTGATTGATTGATTAATAAATTGAACTGATGAACTAAAGCATTGATGAATTGATGTACTGATGAATTGGTGGGTTAATGGATTAATGAATTAGGGCAGTGGTGTCAAGGTCTTCTACTGGTGGCAGTGGCACTCCTCGTGGCATCGTATAATGCCACGAGCTTCTCTGCGCAACTAGCGCCGGGTTAAGGAAACAATTAGTAACCCCGCCATTTTACAATAGAGATGGCGTTGTCTCTGTTGGCGGGGTGAATGAACTGCGTGGAGGGGCGATTTCGTCGTGGCACCCGTGCCACGGACTCCCGCTCGTGGCGTCGACCTCGACAACCCTGACCGAGGGCTTGCGAGTGAAGGAGCGGAGTGCCCGCAGGTACGTGTTCCGCGCGGGCGCGGAGATGGGGGACTGGCGCGAGCGCGTGCCCGCCACGCCGCCGCCGGGGCCGCGCGCGCGCCTACCCGCGCAAGCCCGAGCGCTCGCCCTTCGAGCTGCCCACGGCGCTCAACCAGCGCGACGCGCCGCGCTCGCTCGTCGAGTGGTACATGACGCGCGTCTACGACCCCGTTCAGGTGCGCACACGCCACGTTTCGGCATTTCTATATTCTATATTTCTGCATATATATATATATATATATATATATATATATATATATATAGACACACACACACACACACACACACACAATATAACTGCTTTAACACTGCGTGAGTCTCGGAAGGCCTTTTATCGAGCTTCGTGCAAACCTGGATCGCCCGACGTTGTTCGACCGAATCACTCATCGCGTGTCGTGACGAGGTCGCGAAACAGAGGCGCACTTATTCAACGATGCTGATGCTACCGTTGCTCGGAGCAGACTGCGCTTTGCTGCGTTGTAAAGCTGAGGGTACCCTCCACCTAACCCAATCAGTCCGAGTGCGCTGCGACCAATAGTTGCTCTGCAAAAAATTATATTTCATGACTTTTTCGACACACCTTGTGTATATATATATATATATATATATATATATATATATATATATATATAATACTTCGTAAGAAGAGAGAGTTATGTAATCGTGCGCCGGGAAAAAAGGCGAATGTTCGCCAGAAAAACTCTTGTAGCTGGGCTCTGGTAACGAAAAAGTGGATAAAACCTGTTGCTAAATTTAGAAAAAATCCTCTATCTTGTTTTATTTTACGTTGTTTTGTTTTTATTCTTGTTTTTTATTTTATTTTATTAGCCACGGGAACGAAGAAGGTTGTGTGAAATCAGACATTTCTTGGTTTGTGTTAAGTTACGGCTAACGTCCGAAATTTGGGTACTTCTCGAATTAACCTGTCAATGTTCACATTATTCAAAATGAGTGGTTAAAGTCTGAAGTAGAAAGAGCTTTGAAGCATAGTTTCGATATTAGTCGGATGAAGTACATACTAGCCAAAATAAGATGGTTAGAGTAGATGAGGGGAACAAGCAATAGCAGATAAGAGATAAATAGCAGTCTGCTGGTGAGAAGATTCTAAAGCTAGTGAGAGGCAAGATGTTAGTTTCTAGTTTCACTGTGTCAGTCACAAATTTCTATTTACATGATACCACCCAAGCTACCTAATAGCATTATTTACCTCATTTAATGCTTCGCCATGCATTTCGGAATGAACGACTAGACTACGACCTTTTACTACTGCGATTTTCATAAAAAACGCCCTGTAGTTACAACATAATTTACAATGGATTTGTATGCCAAAATACTTTTGCGAACACAGAAAAGATTCCTGACTCTCAGACAATCACTTTACTTTAGCCAGCGCCCTGTGGTTAGCCGGATGAAGTACGTCATTCATACAATCTAAATGTGTAGTTTCCCAACCCTTAAAAATGTCTGAATTGCCAGGACATCAATATTGCGTATTGAACGTCCTATACCTATATGCGGTATGTGAAATAAAGTACACTGATAACAAATATACGATGTGCCGATTTTTCTTCAAAGGCGCGCCAAATGTCAAAAAGAAAAAATTGAGACGATAAATGATCGGTGAACCGTAGGTTTTCAGACCTTAACAAAAATTACCGAGCTAAACACGATTCTGAAGCCGCAAAACTGAGAAAATGTAGGGAACATCTTCCTTGCTAAATATTCTAAAGGCACTTTGTTTATAACACAGCCATGTGATTACGAAAAATACGTTTCCATAATAGTACAAAAACCTTGTAATATTCTTATATTATTATTATTATTATTATTATTGTTGTTTTTGCCACTCATATGGCCCCTCTCCATAGCATGTTGCTCTTTACCTAAATAATCAGCTGCGCCCCTCGTAATTTACCTGGGTGATTATTATTTGGCAAAATTTCGTTACTTGCGAAAGGCAAGTTCGTCCAATTCTGTGACTTGCAGTTGTAATATCACGTCTTGAATGTGCACATTCTATAATTATAATAATTCAAAGAAACGTGGTCTGTTGCCCGTTCTGACACCCGTTTAAGTTTCCAGGTGAGGAGAGGTAGTTACGTCAAAACAAAATAATGTGTAAATGATATCCATAAGCAGCAAACCAACGGCTACTTAAGGATTATGGGAAAAAGTAATGAAATGCGCACATAAGTAAGAAAATGCACTACAGCTCCGGGAGCACAGAGGTACACAGTCATCACCGAAGACTTTAGAAATGTGTGGTTATTTAGGGCGACCAGAAAATCCACATGGAGAACTGAAATTGGAATGTATTCTACTTATTTTCTGTGTTGTTAAGTATATTTGGGCATTCAAATTTACCACAACCCTCAATTAGCCGATCCGTGGTGGCCGAGATCGTTAAAGCTGTAGTGTCATAGCGATCTCAGACCCAAAGATCACGGGTTCGAGTCCCGTCTCGGGCATGGTTGTACTTGCGTTCGTCCTTTCACCTCCTGTCATCATCATATCATCCCATCAATATATCATTACAAACCGTTAAACCCAATAGTGGTCACTAATGACCTTGATGTTAATGCGACCTAAAATAACAAAAATACAACTAGCTTTTCTGAGCACGCTCCAGTTGCAAATTGGCGCGTCGAACGGTGCAGGTGATGGAGCGCGCGCAGTTGCTGGCGGAGCGCCGGGAGAAAGAGCGCGAGCAGAACTTGCCCGCCTCCCTGCCCAACTCGCCGTCGTCTATGGTGCGTATTACAGGAATCCCTCGTTAACACGAACTCTAAGGAACCGAGATGAATGGTGTTCGTGTTATAAAAATTCCACTTATCCGATTATAAACTATATACACTGAAACGTACTTTATACGTTTCTCTCATTGGGCATTTTATGCGTGCGTTGTAATTTTATTCCAGTCTCAGGTCGCATTCCCTATTGAGACGTGTCCTGACTTCTAAACAATACGATTTCCTGAATAGTATTTAATGTTTCAATAATTATTGTTAATATCCGACTCCTAAATACCTACGCTCTTCGATAATACTTATGTGAGTCGACGAACCATCTTGGAGAAATAAGGTCATTCTGAAAATTTATTCTATCTAAAAATGTTTGGATTTTTTGTTGGGAACGTTGGAAATTTAATTAATAAATCAATCAATATTTTTCAATAGAATGTAACATTTTTTGGGTTATTCAAATAATATTCCAGTTTTGACTTTAATATTAAATTTATATAATTAGAGCTCATTAAATCGGTAGTTGGCATGTCTTTTTATTAAAATAATCTATTCGGTTTGTTAAGGCCTTTAAAAGATTTCAATATTCATAATATTCAAGATAATACATTTCTTGATTTAAATATTAAAAATAGGTTCCACTGATTTTATAGACAATCACATTTATTACAATTTTGCAGGTAATAAATCATAACATGATTTATTCAAATATTCTGCATTTTACAACGTTTTGGAGCTCATACTGCGTCTCCATCATCAGGTAAAACAACAATCACTTAATTCGTGTATGAAAATCCCCCATAATGATGCAAACCCAAACAACTGATCTTACGTCATAATATACATAAATAAAATTCAAAATTTTACATCATAAAAATTGCAGAATATTAGAATAAGTCATGTTATGAAAAGATAAATATCTGTAAAATTGTAATAAATGGGATTGTCTATAACGTCAGTGTAACCTATTTTTAATATAAAGATACATTATAGACAATCAATGCTATTACTGTTCTTGATTTAAACTTCACAGTATTTTTCGCAGAGCTTACGGTTCGTTGACACGCAGTGTGCGATGACGTCGAAAAGGAATTCCACCGCGCGGAATGTTTAGAGTCATCCATCAGTCTCCTCTTCTTGTTTGGCGTCTTGGTGTTCTCAAAGTCTGATAATTAGAATTCCGCCCACTCAATACCATTGCTAATCACACTTTCCACAATGTACAAAAAATTAATGAAGAAATGAAACTATTAAAAATCTAAATTTCTAAACTTAATGACATTAATCCTAAAACAAACTTAATTAACACAAAGAACTTAATGCTAAATGCTAAACACATTCACGGATGTCTCAGGCATTTTTACTTCGACTTCTTATCCGCGTTGTCTAAACGTCCTATTTACCGAATATTAATATCAATTTAAATCCCTTCTTAACAATAATTAAAAGTGAAATTTAAGTTTTATCTTCTTCTTCTTCACTTCAAGGATTAGGCGGCTGCCTGTTCCGTCTTCACACATCAAACCGTCTTCACACACAAACAAACATCTTCTATATGGTCTTCCTACACTCCTTCTACCTGTTGGGTTGTACTGCAATACTTGCTTAGGTAGCCTATTATGCTCCATTCTTTCTAAATGTTTTTAACTTTTATTCTACCATTAATTATTCAACCTCTCAGCAAACACAATCCTAAGTTACCTAATTTTCGTGCTCACAAACTTCATTAATATACGTTCGTTACATCTCATTTCTAAATACCAGCTAAAACAATTACAGCTTTAAAAAAATGTCACTACCATTTTCACTTGTTTTTTTAACATTTTATAGTCAATTTCATCATCCGTCTTTCCCATTTGTAGTAAGTCACTTATTTGGACCTAATACCTGCACTGATATTAAAACAAGTCTTCATTGGTCGTCTATTCCTTTTGGATTTCTTCATCTCGGGAAGTATAATAAAAAAATTATATTTTAACATAAGAAATGTCCCAAATCATGACGTGATCGATTCACCATTCTACGTTTATTTATCGTCCCTTTCAGTGTCGAACACACATGAGTCCTGAAATTTGCGTCGTAATATTTAGATTTGATTTTTGTCAACACTAACAAGGCCATCATATGTCCTATTTGTAAATATATAATGTTACTTATTTGTTTTCACATCCGTGTTCTAATGTCTTTAATTGATTTAATCTATCAACTAAATTACATGGAAATTTACTTTGCACTTTATCCTCGCATTATTTGAAATATCTCCGTACAGGGTTGGTAAATAAAAAGTTCATCTCAAATATTTTGTGAACGGTTCAAGATATTGAGATGAAATTTTCACCAAACTATTCTGCCTATCGTGACTTTTCATTAAACTAATCATGAATTGTGTGGAAAGAGCGTTGGCGAATCACGAAACAGCCGTTCCATGATTCGTCGATGCTCTCTCGACATTGCCAGATCATTCGGCCAATCAGCTGGCGGGTGAAGAGCCTCGTAGTTCTATATTAACTCGTGCGCAGTCCATCTCTGCGCATTTCGCCCTGAGGATGGTCGCAGAATGGCGGCCGAAACGTTAGCACTTGGGCCTAGGACGCGGCGTCTCGCGAACAGCCTACTAGCTACTGACTCCGGCCGCGGAAGCCGACCGCTCTCGTCGAGCACAAAAGATGGATGTTAAAAAACATCAGCTTCGTTAAATCAATTGTAATTCATCGATGACTTTGTACACTTATCGATCTTTTGAAAACGTGGACATCGATGTTGCATCTCTAGTAGTTACACGTGACATAGTTCTAAAATTCAGCTGCAAATTGCGTTGTGTCTGTAAAAATTAAGTTCGTGATACGATTCGTTCACTGCCGCTGTCGATTCCGAGATGAGTCACTCGCGGCTCGGCTACAGTGTGCGCGTCCAATGCACATCCCCGAGGAATGTGATGCTTCGCTACGCAGTTAAGGTCGAAGCTCAGGCCTTCGGCCCTCGCGTTAACATACAATATCCTTGAGTCTGTCCAACGTACAATTGCCAACGTATTGTATACGAATACACTTTAAAAATAATTTGGCGTGTATATTTTCTTAATTTTTTCCAGGGAAAACCTCCATTTTCTTGCCTCCTATTTGCCTCATAAGCTTTTTCTTCCATGTATACTCACGCGTCAACGAATCGTATCACTAATTGCGTTCTAGCCAAACCAACATCAGCGACACCCTCCTCTGACACCCCTCTGGTAGTGGTAGTGATAGGATTAACACATCTCGGTGTGCCCCTTTCTGTTGCAATGAATGCAGGGTGTGGCCGACGACTCGGCGAGCGACTGCCAGACGGACGTGTCTGGGGAGACGGTGGTGCCCGCGGAGGAGTTCGCGTCGTCGAGGTCGGCGGTGGCGGTGGGGGCGGGCAGCGGTGTCTCGAGCCTCCACGCCCTGGTGCCCTTCCACCACCCCAACGCCCTCCGCTTACTGCTTCCTCCCGCCGGGATCCGAAGTCCCACACCCCGCCGGCCCTGCTTGTGGTACAGTCTCAAAGCATGTTCGCTGATTGGCCATGAAAGAATAGGGTAGCTAATGAAGAGAGTAAGCTTCCGCGGCCAGGGTCAGTTGCTGCAAATTGTGATATGTCTATAGAAATGAAGTTTGTGATACGATTCGTTCACACAGCTGTCGATTCCGAGAATGAGTCACTCGCGGCTCGGCCACAGTGTGGGCGTCCAATGCTATCACCGAGGAAAGTGAAAGTTCCAAGTTGAGGTCGAGGCCATCGTATGTCGGGGAAAATGGCTTAGCACAGCGCCTTGTGGGACGCCGGCTTGGATAGGGTAGTCGGATGAGGTTTTCGATAAGGATGCGGAGGTGGGAAGGTTGAGGTATTTCTGAAGTAGTGAGTGGAAACGATTTGGTATATGAGGGAGTATTTTCTTGAGGATTGGGTGGGAGACTGTATGCTTGTGTGAGGTCAGTTAGGATTGTGGGGATCTGTGTTGGTTTTGGAGTGAGTAGCTATTGCAAGAGAGAGATTGAGAGTTTGGAGGGCCACAGAGCAACCCTCTCGGAAGCCAAATAGGTAGATGATGATAGGATACAGGATGGGCGTTGGGAATAGAAGGAGCATTTTTTCAAAACTTTAGCTGAGAATTGCGAGGAGGCTTATAGGGTGATGATTTGACGAGAGCCGATGATCCTGCATGGTTTGAGGAGCATGGTCACACGGGTAGTTTTTCAGGCGATGGGGAAGTATGATAGTTTGAGACAGGAATTTAGGATGAGGGTAAGCAGGTCTTTTGCATTTTTGTTAGTAGAAATTTACAATAATAATGTTTCGATAATGTATCATGTACAATTGTTTAAATCCCATTAAATTCCTCTTTGTATCCACGGAAACAGGATAAAAATCCAGATTCATATTATGCGACTTTTTATTAACACAGACCCATTTACGATACATCACTCAGTCTTCTTAAAATTATCAGAAATATAAAGAAATAATTTTAAACATTTATATTGAAAGTAATATTTCAGGCATGTTTCGGGCAGGTGACTATAGTTTCATGTTTCGTCCACTCAGAGGTGAGTTTTCTTTAATACTCTTCCGTTAATATTAACAACAGATCAGCAAGTCGTTCACATCTAGATTTACTTATGATTTCATTTTTATGAGTAGTAATGTCTTTAGAGCTAAATATGGACATGTGTACGTACCAAATTGTATTATTCCTATTGATAATAATGTACATACAATTCATTTACGAAATCTATGTATCATTTATGTAACCAATCATTTCGTTGAAGACTCTTTGCCGTGCACCGTGTGTAAATTTCCTAAAACGTCTTGCACATAGAGTGAATTGTCCTTGCAGATGTGCACATAAAATTGTGAAGAGAAAT
The DNA here is from genome assembly GCA_031308135.1 of Acheta domesticus. Lineage (NCBI taxonomy): Eukaryota > Metazoa > Arthropoda > Insecta > Orthoptera > Gryllidae > Acheta > Acheta domesticus. Next base: position 1,272,683 of record JAHLJT010008756.1, on the reverse strand, counting down.
TAACATAAGAAATTATTATATTGATTAAAGTTGGCAGAAATTAGCATAGCGATAAATTGTAATTAATTATCTGCTATTGAAGTCCAAGACTCGTCCTCAATTCTCGTTAACACATGATTGTAGAATTGATACTATGAGAGAGGGGCATTGAGTAGAAAAGTGAACTTTTAAACATCTAAGAAAAAACAAAATATTTAATTTGGCTTAATTTCAATTGAAGATAAACTCTACTACTTCTTTTCGTAGTTTCATATAACTCTTTGCCAGGGATAGCCCAGGACGTTAAGGCAAAAGGTCCGTAGCTGCCTCGAGTCGAAGTGTTGCGTGTTCGAATCCCGCCTCTGATATGAATGCTTTTGTTGTCCATGGAGCTCCATGGTGTTGTCCTTACGTGTTCTCCCTACAGTTTAAAAAATCACAGATATTTGACTACATGACCAATATATTAAAAAACTACCTTTAAAAAATTAAAAAATAATTCAAATTTGTTGAGAAAATTTGACAGTTTTTGTCTTAGTTTTATTCAAAAACGATAGACCGAAAAGTAGACTGTTGACCTGGATGTTCGAATAGCAAATTAATTTCAAATGTTGTTTTACAAGTTTCTCTGCATCATTTTGTTAGTTTTGAAATCCCATTCTAAGTGTAATAATGCCACAATAATTCCCTTTAATTTTCGACTTGCTTTCTAACCTCCTTGAACAATTTAATGGTGTGTGCTCGCATGGCATTCCTAGTCCTCGATGTCTTACTGCTTTACACACCCACGTTGGCAGTGGAGGTTCCCCCGGGGTCAGCGTGGAATCCAGCCGACGCGCACCTCCAGCCCCACCCGCAGGCTTACCAACCGCCGCACCCGCCCGCTCCCCCGCAGCACCAGATCCAATCGGACCTGCAACGCAACCGCGCCCACGTCATGGGCTCCAGTCTGCAACTGGGCGAAAGGGAAGATCATCCGACGCACGGAAATAGTATGTAATTTATTGATTCATTTATTACAGGTGTTGATGGGCACGTCAACTGCTATGGTCATTAATCCCATAAGAAGTGATGATAGAATTTAGCACTTTAGAATATTTTAAATCGCATTTTTAAAACAGGGCTCTAGCATTTTATAGCACTTTAAAAAATTAAGATTTCGCATTTTATACCATTGTGGAGAAAATTACTCAGGCACAGACAAAAATGTGACATGTTGAAACGTGTTTCTCTGTGTATTACGACGTGCTGAATCCGAATCTGAAGCCAGAATTGCTCCATCACATTCCAATTTTCTCAAATAGCAAAAAATCACCTGACGTATACTTTTGTTTTCGGGGCTTGTTGTCAGACCCGAAGACTTGACACATGTTTCTCTATGTATGGCGACGCGCTAAATCCGAATCGGAAGCCAGAATTGCACCGCCATTCTTCAGTTTTTTAAATCGCGAAAAACCACCGTGAAATTGTATATTTTTGTTCTGTTTTGTTTTCGGAGTTTGTTCTCAGACGCCAAGACTTGACACATGTTTATCTATGAATTTCGACGCACTGAATGCGAATCTGAACACAGAATTGCACCACCCCCTTCCATTTTTTTAATCGACCTTAACGTTAGAAGCCACTGGACTCGTTGGCAATTTCACTTTGTATTAAGGAAAATTCATTAAATGCATACATCTGCATAACTGAAGAGAGCGCAACACGCATTAAACAAATTTCATGTTGCTAGGCGTTGAAAATATAATTTAATACAAACCAAATATTCATTTTTTAATAAAATGTATTATTACTGAATTTATTGAATTGTTTTTTTAACAATTGAGAGGGCAACCGGGGTCATTAACGAGTAGGCTGCCCCGCAATACTTCACTGCCTCGGGTTCATCTACATGAAAACTTATGAGGATAAAAGAGCACATACTTTCTCGTATTGTTTAACCTTACTTTTTTTCAATTTTTCTGTTATTCAGAAGGTTCATAAAATTAAATCTGCGCCTTTATTAAACATAATTTTTGATATCCTGAGGGAAACAAAAGAAAAAACTGAAGCCGTTGTAGGTACATTGCCATTGCTTGAAGCAAATGTACGCAAAAACTATTTGTTTTTCAAAAAAATTGTGCATAATCTTATTCATAGAACAATTTTTAGAATCGATTTCACCAAAGAAAAAATCTCTATCAACAATATTGTACCACTACAATGTTAATCTTTTCCAATTTTCGAAAATACAGACCTTTCCCGCAAACTGAGACCTGGACAATTTTTATGCGTCCTTTGTTCTACTCTAGTAGTAAATGTTTTTTCATTTAACTGTTTTTGAGAAAATAATTTTATAATTGTTTATATTTCATGCAAAATTACGCGTAAACGACACACTTTTTAAATAAATTGTACATTACCTTCTTTAAAGATGTGACTTCATTAAGGGAGGAACAGATTTCATTAAGAAAAAAATCTTCAATATTTTAGTTGTAGGAAAATGCAGAAAAAAATTTGAACGTTTGCAGTTTTCAAAAATTCCGATACTTCGACGAAAATAAGGCCTGAATTATTTTAAAGTGTTCTTTGTTCTAAAGAAGTAAAGAGTTAAATTAAAAATAGCAGGCACTTTTTAGAATATTCTGAAAACGTTGAAAAATGTTGAGAACGTTTTGAAAAGTTTTCATGTAAAATACACTCAAAATTAAAAACATACGTTTCAAAAACACAGGAAATCGAGTTCGGTCATATTGATTAGGTAATATCACTTTTGGAGAATTTCTTCTGAATGTTTAGGCTCTAGTGTGTTGACCATGGACATACACGAGTTTTTCTCACAAATAAATCACTGAGTTTTGCCACATCATTACAAAACTTTTAGCATTAGCAGCATTATAGTACTTACAGTCCGTAAAATGGCGAGAAAGTAAAAAAGGATCCGTTTGATTCAACTTAGCACGCATAATAAGTACGCACTAGTTGCATCCATTTTAATTAATTATTGAATTAATATTTTAATGAATAATAATAATTAATATTTTATTAAATAATTAATTATTTAATTTATTTAATTAATTAATTAACCATATTAACTTCTAATGCACCAACATTGTTGAATGTCACGTATCACAGATTGAATGAAGTTCAATGTGATATTTTAATAGGTAATTCAGCAGGTTCAACAGGTAAAACTGTTCAGCCGATGTGGTAATTAAATGTAGTATTAAGAACAGATCAAACACTTGACCCAAAACTTCAAATTCAAACCGATCGCATTGCTTCCTAACCACCATCTGAAGTGTTGAAGAGTTGGAGACGATCACCCGGACCCTCTGTTTCACGGTGTCACTCACGCCGTTAGTGTCAAAGTGGAGGTAGTGAGTAGGCGATGTTAAGCTGGGTCGGTTCAACCCAGCAACCCACCAGTTGGGCCCCTGGCGTGTCGACCTTAAGGCAGGATTGGGTGAAGGGGATCTAGGGTACTCTGGAATCCATACATAGAAGTCCGGCGGGAAATTACATACCGTCAGGTTGCCTTGGTTACGGCCCAACCCAGATCGATAGCCTGAAGGTGCAGGCAGTGGAGAGACGGGTTTGGTGCCCCGAGCCGCCCGGACCTTAGTTCGGGTGGCCCCAGTTGGGCTCTTGGCTTCGTCGTAGCAGTGGCCCAATACTCTGGGCATAGAGAAGGGACTTGGCGTCCCGGCGCATGTGAGTGGCGCGTCGTCATACAGCCGATATTGACTCCGGTACTAGTCGGGATAGCTAGTAGCTCTGAGCTGGCAGAGCGGCCCTACCCAGGCATTGAATGGGGAGGTTGCCGTGAGGGCAAACTGGGTACCGGCCGGATCCGGTTACCGGCTTGTGCGGCGGGGGATGAGGATAAAGGCTAGCGCCTAGGGGCCCACCCCGGGGACTTGTCCCCCGCGGTAGAACAATATGTAGTGTGGGGTTGTAAACTGTGGTATCCCCCCAATCAGAGGAGCAGCTTGGGGTGACGCCCCACCGCTCCGCTAGTGGAGGGGCACAACCCCTTCCCTTCCCCTCACCAGGCGGCGAGGGGATAAAACCCCGAATCGGCAGCGACGCGCCCTGTCACGAATGAACTCTCTACCCAGCGCGACTATACGCGTACGAGTGCCGAGGAGGATCGACCCGGGAGACACGGCTCCTGGACGGAACGTGGGTTCGCAGGCGGTACCTCCCGCAGGACATTGCTCCCGTCTGTCAAGGGTTCCGCGGCTGCTACTACAGCAGGCCACGACGCATCACTGCCGCCGCCCGAGATAACAGCCGTTATCAGCAAGCCAGTCGGCTACCTGTGCCGCCGGCTTATCAAGTTTAGCATCGGGGCAAGGACGCTGCCCCGAGAACAATTTTGGTTGTGTTTCTTTGTTTGTTGAGATGTGAAGTGAAACATTAAAAGTATTCTTAGACTTATGTGTTTGACTAAACCTGATCCCGCAATCACTACATAAACCACACAGGGTTCCACTGCAACCACCATCTGCGTCTCCCGAAAGGTGCGAGTTATTTGAACGCGCCGCCGGACGAGCGGCCTTCGAGAGGTCGTCCGGGGACGGCGGCGGAGTCGGCGCCGGCGCCGGCACCTGCAGCCGGGAGCTGCCGCTGTCCCGGAGACGCTGGGGGAGGCGTCGGACGCCATCGCGAGAGAGCGACGCCGCATCCGGCGCAAGGTGCTAGGCGGCGGCGTCCGCCCCGACTGGTTCAACTTCGACGGTGAGCACTTGCAGCCACGGAGACGTCGCGTCGTCGTTACGACACAAAGGATCGATTGATTTGTTTGTTTATATTATTGTTTCTGAACGCATCATCTACTATGTTCATTAGTCCCGTGTTTGTAGCGAGTCATTGCGGGAGGTGGTGCTGTTTCTCGCCAGCTACTCACAGATTTCTTGTTTTCACTACTTCGGGATTTACACCCATAGGTTATTGTTAAATTATTGTTCAAATCGTTTCTATTTTCTTTGAGTGAATATCGATTTTAAGAAGTAAGTTCATTTTTGTAATACGGAGAGACGAGACGTTTTTATTTATAAAATACGAATGTCCGCGCGTGAGCTGAGGTCGTTGGGCTTGTCGGCTCGCGCAGATGTGCCGGAGGAGACGCACGCGCCCGCCGCCAGCCGCTTCGCCGACCTCCACGCCGCCCACCCCAACGCAGGGGGTCGCAATGACCCCGACGGCCCCGTTCCCCATCGCCCCACAGGTACACGACAGCTTTCGAAATCAGCACCCCGTGCCTCGAGCACTGGCAAAGTATACAAATACAGTTTTGCGCGCAAAACACACTCATGCTGTTCCTCTCTACAAGACTTTTTACTTCGAATTCCCAAAGTGTTATTAATTGTGTGGATTTGAACGAGCTATATTTTTGTGTCGATCCGTCATATTTGCTGCTTAAGTAGTTAATGGAATATAATGGATTATTTATTTCCTGGAAGAAAAAATTAAGTAGCAATTAAAAATATACTGGATAAATTGGTAGGTAACCTCAAATTATTTGAGTTATAATTAATAACGTTTGTAAGCTATATGATGTATATTACGCTTCAGGCACCCAACTTAGGTCCATTTGGAAACGATTGTTTTCTTGGCAAAGTAATAGTTTACATTCAACTACGAGATCGGATTAATTTCAATGAGGAGACTAAATTAAATTGATCAGATGTTTTTCTTCCTTACTCTATTGTATAATGCGTAGAATAACAATATTACACTAATATAATTCTTTATTTTTGAAATTTCAGTGGGTCAACGCAGATGGACAGCCTATAGCATTCATGCCACCGCAGCCGTTTATCCAACATCCTGGAATGGCTGTTCCCGGATTCCCGCCTCAAAACATGTACTACATAGTGCCGAAACCGGACGCCTCAGGGCAGAGCGTTGGTGCTCCCATGGAGTGCGGGATGTTCTTCAACTACCCAAACAACGCAATGATCCAAATTGTGCCAACACCATCTCAAACCCAAATGCTTGGTTGCCAAGGAGACGCAGCCTCCCCCACTTATCTTGTTCAACGACGATCCAAAGAGCAAGTTCTAAGCGATGCAAATTCATCTGGGGATGCTCCATCTAGTAATCCGAGCGAAAAGGTTTGTTTCCTGACAAATGAAGAGTAATACGTTTACAGAACTTCTGCACTTTACTTCGGCAGTTACTCCTGTAAACTTCCTTTTCCTTTCAAAATCTGTAAAAGTACTGTAACTGTACAGAGGAACTGTAAAGTTCCTCTGAATGCCATCACTTTAGTTTTAGAGACAGATATTGAGAGACAATATGGTTTGCATTTTCTACTTAGGTGGTACAAGGATTTTTGCTGACCTATTTCGTTATTTTCTATAATTATATGGTCCTTAGCATACAGAAGTGATTGTAGAGGTGTATTTGGCGTTTATCCAAATACTTGGTTTATTTAAACTTTTCCATTCTCTTAGAATGTTGTCAATATAAATATTAAACAATGTTGGGGACAAGCTGCACCCTTGTCTTACACCTCTGTTTATTTCTATCTCTTCAAACATTTTGTTTCCAACTTGTAAATTAATGCTTATTTTGTGCCAGAGGTATTTAATAACTTCCATCAAGTAGAGAGGAGCGCCCCTTTTTTCGAAGAATCTGCCAGAGAAGTTCACGGATTAACTCTATCAAAAGCTTACTCATAATCTATAAAATCTATGTGGATCTCTCAATTGAACTCTTGTCTCATTTTCTATTATTTGGTTTATGGTAAACACATTATCTGTGCATGATCTTCCTAGCCTAAAATCTCTTTGTTCTTCCAATAGCAGTGTATCTGAGATTGCTGTGAGCCTCTTATTTATTATTTTTGTATAAACTTTATAAGCGTTGTTCAACAGGCTTATTCCTCTGTAATGCTGTGCCTGGCTTTTATTTCCTTTCTTAAAAAGAGAGATGACGTTTGCTTTTTTCCATGCATCAGGTATTTGTCATTTTCTCCAACAACTATTAAATAGTTCAAGAAGTCTGTTCTTCACCTTCATATTTTAGCACTTCTGCATTGATACCATCTGATTTCCTATTTTTCATACTTGACAAATAGTGCAAAATCCATTTCATGTTTTCTCAAAAACCTCTCACTTACATACTCTAATGCTTAAAATGCACAACACTATACTTCAGTCGAGAGCTTAGAGCTAGTGTCCCGGCTGGGGCGGTGCTCGCTGGTGGAAGATACCTAGTTTGAGAAAACCCCCGATAGTCGGCACCGGATCTCACCATCCAGCGGAGTAAAATCACAGCTACTTCCCGCGATAAAACATGCACTACACTTACGTAAATACTTAGCAGTTTTCGCGTCCAGAAAATAATGAAACAAAAATGTTCAATCTAACTACTTTAACGTTGTTAGAAGTTTTAGATACTTTTTCCTCCTGTATTTGTTCATACTTCTTAAACTTAAGAATATGGCAGAGGTAAAATACGCCGCAGTTGTAGAATTGAAGTTGTCACTCCAGGTGCCGGAGGCCTTGGAAAAGGATGTGAAGGAGGCGCTGCCCATCACATCAGCGACAGAAGCATCTGACACCGACACCACCGACGCCGCGATCGCCAGCGCTGGCGCCGACGCGGACGCCGACACCGACGCCGACGCGGCCGCCCCAAAGCGAAAGCCGGCCAAGAAACGGAGATCCAAGAGCAGGCAGCAGGCAAGTGACGGGCCCAAAATTCGATTCGCCACACCGAACTCAGCAATCTGTAGGTGTGTTGTGATATGACAATCTCGGGCTCATCTCGATGATTGCAGCATTGTGTTGAGCAAGTGATGACGATGATGATAATGATGGTGTCCTGATATACCTGAAATAAGTGAATTGTCACGCTTCTTCCTTTATACCGTCTTTCGATTATTCAGCCCTACAGACGCACGTGCTGCCTGCAAATCTTGGTTCTTAATGTCACTCATATTTTCGTCAATATTTCGATGCATTAAATGCTGATATCTTTATGTATTTGATTTGATTGATTTGGTCAAAAAACAGTAAAAATTGTATGTGTGTGACGTATGGGGGGAGAAGATTATCTGCGCGCGTTTTCTTGAGTTCCAGAATCCCTTCCCAACATTTTAACTGTAAATACGATTGTTGAAAGATGAATAAAAGTTAAAAACAAACCAAATAATGATAAACTTTAAAAAAGCGCGAAATTAACAACGTTTGAAAAACTATACATTTTCGTTCCCAAAAACATATTTGCAACGGTAAACGAACTGCATATTTGATTTATCTGCATTGCAAACAAAACAGTAACTCACCGTAATCTCTACTCCTACCTACAAAATGAAGGCTCAACAAAATGTGCGCATAGCGAAACTACATTTATGTCCAGAAGCAAAACAAGGGGCCTATCTCAGCATTTGCTCAATGGATCAGGGAAACTGGACAGAAACCTAACCGAGATGGGGGTCATTGACCCGGAAGCTGAAATACATTACTTGTTACAGGCGTATTAACCGTCAGCTGGCTGACGTGCCTTCGAACTTCTGTTACCGATGACGTGCGGTCACTGTGACCGGGAAAGTTTTAGACAGATTACATTCGTTATTTCATTTCACATCGAAATAACATTTTTTTTCACGTTAACACAGGCATAATAAAGAGAAAAATCGAAGAGTTTGTAGTTTATAAAATAAACAGAAAATAATATAATTTTTAATAACTCACTGAGAGAATTTCAGGTCATATATTGAGCAATATTTTTTCTTGACAATTGAAGTACGCATAGAAGTGCTATTGAAACGATATTGACTATGTAAAACAACCTTTATTTTGATAAGAAAATGCACTGTTAAATGAATATTATTTACTAATTATAAACGTGCATTACCAATTATAAACTTCTACTACTGGTGAGGTGTGATCATCGATTCCGATCCGTATTTCAACTGTTTCTCAGAAGCGAACGGCTGCAACTAGGTAAGCTAGCTCAAGGCAGAACATTGTCTATAAAGAGATAAAACGGTACTGTAAATTAAAACTTCCTGCGTTGCATCGGTCGAGAGGATAGTGAAGTTTATTTTTCCTCGCCGGTCACTGAGACCGCTCGTCACCAGTTAAAGGTTAAGTAATAAAAAAATACAATACAAATGTAAACTAATTCATTACATCATTGTTTTATTAAAATATTTTTTTTCTTTTTGATGATCAGTGTAGTCTCTAATTGTATAGGAACAGTTATTCAGCAGAAAATATTTTACTTTTAAGTTAAATTTGTGTACCGACGTTAATTGTTTAAAGTCATCTGGCAGGGCGTTGTAAAGTAACGTACATGTATTGTATGTGGATTTCTTGTAGTGAACTGTTGATACAGACACTTGATGAACGTGCTTTCTACGACGTGTGTTGGTAATTATAAATATCAGTATTGCGTAAAAATATGTTCACGGTTAAGTAAGTGTTTTGACAAATATTACAAATTCGTAAATAAGTAGGCAACGTAATGGTAAGACACCAAGCTCAATGAAAAGAGGCTTGCAGTGATCATGTGGATGACATTTTTTCATTATCCGAATAATTTTCTTTGCAATCTAAGGGTCTGGGTACTACAGGATGAGCTTCCCCAGAATATTATGCCGTATCTTAGGCGGGAATGAACATTTGGAAAATACACACAACGAGCTGCTTGAAGGCTAATAGAATTTGAAAGAATTCTGAATGCATAACATAATGAACTTAATTTAGTGTTTAATTCTGTAGTATGTATATTCCATTTGAGGTTTGACTGAATTGAGAGACCTAGAAATTCTGTAACCTTAACATAAGTTAATTGCATATTGTTCATTTTCAATGGAACATAGCGATTGCCGATTTGAAATGCAAAAACGCATTGAAACCGTTTTTCCTTCGTTAACTATTAATTATTCTTTAACTTCGTTAACTATTATTATAATGCTATTAGGCTCCCACCGTCTTTCCAAATTCTAAAAATAATTTTTCACATTTTGTCTTTCCACTTACATCTATGTCTATAGACTAGCGACTATGTTCTCCAAAGAAATGCCTTATTTTCACTATCTGTCATTAGCGATCCTAGATATCAATCTGCTAAACTGCGATTTTTCCATAGCTTCCTCTCTAGGCCTGTCTTCACGATGGAATATAGCTCGGTATTTGGCGTCTTTCTTGGTCATGCCGCTAGATGTCGCATGTTCGCAACCGTATCAAGCACTGCTTGATCATGCAGCATCTTCCGGCAAGGCATGAGAAAGACGCGAAAATACCGTAATATATTCCATCATGAAGACGGGTCTTGAAAACAGTTATGGAAAAATCGCAGTATATGGACAAGGCAGATCAGTAATTTGAGCCGAATCCGTGACTGTAGCAAAACCGCATAGAAGGACGGAAAGTAAGGCGAACTGAATAACTTTTGAGGAACAATAGCTGACACTCGAAACAACAAGGTGTCTCGGAATAAATGTAACAAACATCTAGGACAAAAACGGGGATCGAAAGTAATAGCATTTTCTCAATGAACATGTCGTGGAAAGTTTCATATATGAATTGCATTGACACATGCGATGCATCAATGCTTGTTACAATGCATTGATGTTCGGCAGTTACACGAAATCCCTTTGACTGCGTCACAAACTGGCCTGCTAAACAACAATAAACTAGTAATTCTACAATAGCATACACGTCTCGTATTATTTGTAATTACTATACAATATTAGACTACTACATAACCTGCGAAAGTGGTTTCAACTAGCAAAATGTTTTTCCCGCACCGAGACTCGAACTTAGGTCCCAGTTAATTTGCCAGTAAGCTTTAGCTCTTCATCAAGCAGTCGTTCTGACGAACCAACACATACCCACTCATAAAAATCTTAATTGTCCCAACCCAATATTTACAACTACGCAATTTTCCAATATTCAGAGAGATCAAGGAAAATGGGAGCTCCGCCATTCTTTTAAGCGTCCCTTTTTTTGTACGTGAAAAAGTTGGAGCAATGTTTGAGAAAATGTTTTATTTTATAAAATGCATTAATTTCAAGTGCAAATTACATAAAAACTACTCGGTTTTTCAAAAATTGTACATGACAAAAACTAAATTTTTAGAAGAAATTATAAGTCAAAAATCTGTATCTTCAATTTTGAAATTTTGAAAATTAAAATTTTGTAATTTTAAAAAATACAGAGAGTTCACCGAAATTCAATTGTTTTACCGTTCTTTGATACACATTTGGTGAAATTTAAAGAAAAAATTTGGAACGTTTTTGAGCAAAAATATGTAAAATAATTTAAAAATTGCTTAATTTAACGCAAAATTACACAAAAACTATTTATATTTTCGAGAAGTTGTACATGACATTATTTCAAGATATGTCTTTAAAGAACAGCTTATATTAACGAAAATATCTCGATCCTCAATATTGTGGTTGTAGGAGGACGCCGAAAAAAATTGAACTTTTGCAATTTTCGAAAATTCCAGATTTTAAGAAACACGAGACCTACGCCATTCTCTTAAGCATTCTTCACTAAGACCAAAAACTACACTTTCTAACCTCGCCTTTCCCCACCTTACACCGCCTTACCCCGCCTTACTCCGCCTTACCCCGCCTTACCCCGCCTTACCTCGCTTTACCTCGCCTTACTCCGCCTTACCCCGCCTCACCCAGCCTTACTCCGTCTTACCCCGCCTCACCCCCTTACCACGCCTTACTTCGCCTCACCCCGTCTCACGCCCTTACCACGCCTTACCCCGCCTCACCCCCTTACCACGCCTTACCCCGCCGTATCTGGCATTACCCCGTCGTACCTCGCTTTGACTGGGCGTCACGCCGAGTTGTAGGCTCGTTTACCAACGTTTCGATCCTCCTATCGTGGGCTTTAGTACTGAAACGACAACCCTGAGGACGTCCTCGATAGAACGGGCGAAGCTTTTGAAAGCCAGCCTATGAGGCATCGGTTCCTTATCCTGGCGTGAGCGAAGACGTTTGGGCGGGCGCAGGGCGAACGACGCGGTGCGCGCGCGGGCCGCGCGGAGGGCGCGCAGAGCCAAGAGGCCCTCGACAGCACCCCCGCCTCCCCCGCCTCCGGGCAGCGCGACCGGCTGGCCAAAGCGGCGTCGTCCGCCGCTCTCCGCCACTGTATCCACTGGCGCCCCTCGCCGCCGCCGCGGCCGCCTCCCGCAGCCGCTTCGTCAATGGTGAGAGCCTCACGCAACCCGTCACTGAACGTCTTCGGCGGGGGCACACCCCTCCCCAATCTCAATCACTTTCAATCCTAGTTGTTGATTTTTTTTCGTGCTAACTAAACTTTTTTTTTAGTATAAATCCAATATATAAAAATCAATGTTTGATTGTTCATATTTTAGGCGCTGCCGTACCTTCATCCGATTGCGATAAAACTTTGTCAACTAATTACATGTACTTGCGCGAAGAATATAGGCTTATCACAAGCGAGCTATGGTCTGTGGCACACAGACGCGCAGCTGAAGATGAATAATGCGTTTTTTGCTGACTCAGAGTGCCTCTGAACGAGAAGTTCCACGCAACCCGCCGCATCCTCAAGTATTAAGCGCGTCTTCGCTGCATATTTTGCCCCTGCGGTTGTGACATATCGGCCGGAATGATTACTTGAACGTTGTCTCGGACAAGTAAATCAAATTTCTCCAAGACAGACTCATAGCGAATGCGTACCCAAACTTGAGGAGAAGGTGTTAACGATAGGATACTTGACAACCATGTCCAAATCAGGATATAGAACTCACTCATACTTGCGAGAAAGTCTTTCATCTATTAAAACTTTTGCAAAGCTTAGCGTTAAACGTGATTAACAATCACGTGACGAGTAGCGTGTGAAGTGAAATACAGTAATCCCTCAACATTCGCGAGAGTTACGTTCTCAAAAAGCATCGCGAATGCCAAATCCGCAAATGTCGAGTCTATCTTTTAATGAAGAAAGGTGGGTTAGGTTCGTCGGTATCGAAAAACTGTTTAGAAAGAGAGAAAAATATCTGAAAAGCAATTGCAAAAGAACTGGGTAAGTGCTACTACAAACAGAATGAACAATTAATAACCCAAAGAGAAGAAATAAAACAATATTTGAAAGTTTTCGAAATTGAAAGTGATTGGATACAAGATTCGGTAATTGTTTTTATTCATCACCCTCCTCGTTGTTCTAATACCCAAATTCTTTGTTTGGAAGAGTTGCTGCTTCTATTTCTCGATTTCGAAATTATTTCCATATTCGGAACATGTTCGAATGCTCTTTCCATCAGAGCTTGTTGAAGTTTTAGACCGTCATTAACAGTTCTGACACTGACGCAGGACGCAGTTTCGCTTCCGCTAACATAATTACGTTCGAGGAGGTTTTCTTCGCTGATGATTTCCCGAAGCTCCTCTTCAGTGAGATCATTATAATGAGAGTAGCATAGACCCTGAATGGCTTTTCTGTTCACGTGGCCGAAACCCTACCTCCAATTTGACGCTACTAAAATGAATTATTTTACAATTCTGTTGTTGTATGAGAATTGACATTCCAACTTTGACATATTTGAATACTTTGAGCTCCGGTGCCTTCTCAGTTCGTTTCCGAGATGACGCTGATAAAGAAAATGAAATGTGCTCCTTAAAAATGTAGTACTAACCAAAAGACGCACTCGCGAATGTTGAAATCGGTAGCATTTCTCTAATCGCGAATGTTCGGAACTCGCGAATAGCGAATTCGCTATGTCGAGGGATTACTGTATATTGCAATAGCGAAGCTTTTCCAAGTTCACTAGTACTCCATAAATGTTCCGCGCGTGCGTAGACGCGGTGGCGGGTGGCACCGTCCGCCGGATGACACAGCGCGCTCGCGACCTGGGGCTGGGGACGGCGGCGGCGGCGGCGGCGGCGGAGGCCCGCGACACCCGCCAGACGCCGCACACCCCTGTCCTAGACGCGCGACAGGTGGGCGTGGCTCGGGGCTTCCCCGCTCGCCCCAACCTTTGCTCTAGCTAGCACGTGATCTTCCGCGACCGCTCAGCTACTACGCTGATTCCTCTGCAGCAGGGCCGTCAAACGGAGCACGTACGTGCTCGGAACGCGCTTGCGCTCCGCTAGGGCACGCAGGGCCCGCGGCCGAGGGAAGCTCGCGCTCCGATTTCTCAGGGATGCACAGAAAGCAGTCGCGGCGGGGCGCAAGAAGACGTATAAAAAATTTATTCGAGTGGGCTCTTATATACTGCAAAATGTACATCAACTTGTGCTCTCCAAATGATTTTTAAAACGTTTGTATTTTTTTAAAATGTTTTTAGGAAAGTTTTCATAAATGCAATTTTGTATTAGGTAAAAGTGTTTAAAACTTAGTGTATTTTAATATTAGTTATTATTAATATTAATTATATATAAATTAATATTAATTATATTAGTATATTAATATTAGTTTATTATTAACTTAGTGTATTTAATATTACATAATGTATCCGATTTTACATACTTATTATATATTTTTACTGTTTTCATTACATATTTATGAACGTTTTTTCACGTTTTTTGACTTTCTACATATTTTTCCGGACTCTATTCATCATTATTCTATAATTTTTAAGTGCTTTTATTGCGTTCATTTTCACACGAAAGATATGCACATCGTATTTCTTTAAATGTTTATTTTCAATAATAGTGTCAGTGCTTTTCTGAAATTATGATATACAATATTTATCTTGATTTAATATATATTTTGATTTATATTTATTTTCTCACAAATATTCATTAGAATTAATGATTCTCTTATATTGCTTTCTCTAACACTAAGTAGAAACATGCGTCAATACTTCCGTGGTGTAATGATCAATGCTTGTATGACTGCAGTTTTTATTTACATGTCAATTTCCACTTAAAGTTCGTAAAAATTAATAAATGTCTCTTTATGATATACCAACCGGCGTGTTTCACCCAACTCGCCACATTCGCACGATGTTTTCTCACCCCTGCTTCCCGCCTGTAACTCGAGTGACTTCGCTAAGCTGATATCGCCGCGTGCCCCAAACCTTTGCGAAGGCCATTCGCGTGCTCGATCGTCTGACGGCCCTGCTCTGCAGTATCGTCGAAATGGAAGTCCTGTAGAATTCTAGTCCCGACAGTGGCGGGATTTTCGACACCAGCTTTAGTGCTGGGTCGAATTCAGTCGCTGTCTACAGGAGAATTCTAGAGGCCGGCTGCTCTGATCGATACTTTTCCGTGGTTTCTCCGATCAATACCAGACGAATGCCGGATCAGTACCCTAACAAAAGGGCCAAGGATTGCGTGCAATTTTCCCTTCCCTTTCTTGCCCTTTCATCGCCCCTTATTAACACACACTTTCACTATCACATGTGGCGGGAGACCAGTCGGGAGCTTAGAGCTTGTTCCGGCTGAGGCGGTGCCTCGCTGGATGGGAGATACCTGGTTGAGGGGAAAATCCCCGGCGCCGGATCTCGCCAGCCAGCAGAGAAAAATCACCTTCCGTGATGAAACATGTATTACATTCACGGAACTAGTGACCTTAGTAGTTGATACACCAGGAACCACTAATCAATCAATCAATACCACACAAAAGTTGGAACAGCGCCCTAACAAACTAGCCTCGGGCCTCGCGTAATTTTTCTTTCCTCATCCTCCTTCTCTTCTATTTTACTTTTATCTCTATCCAAAGGAAGATCTCTCTTCGCTTGGATTGAATCTCACTTTCGCGTGTGTTTTCAGACGCCGCATCGCAGCGCAAGTAGCAGCCAGCACGTGTTTCCGTCTGCACAGCGTTTCGTCGCGGGCCCCATGACTGAAGCGCCCCTGTCGGCCGGCGATACCACCGATGGCGACCTCAAAACAGCCACCCGAGCTCAGGACCCCGCAGGGCGACCGTCTTTGCGCTCAAAATTGGCATTGACTGACGAGGTGACACATAATATTAATTCAGAATAGGTCTTTCTAAATCATCTCCAAGGTGCATCCTTGTTACAAATAGTTTTTGTTCACCTTTATCATTAACCAATTTTGTACACTGGTAAATATACTGCAAAACTGTAATTAGTTGGAGATTCGTAATTTCGTATACTGAGATTTCGAATCAATTACTCCCGTTTTCATCGTGGTTGTACGATCAATTTTCCTGCAGTACTTCGCACGCAAACGAAGTTATTTCTCGTTCCCCCGGGTTTTAAAACAGTTAAGTAGAGAACAGTTAAAAGAGTTAATTTTGAGTCACATCACATGTGACTCAAAATTATCAACATGTTCCCACAACCTTCTGTCAATGAAATGTCAAATTAAAATAATAATTAAGTTCTCCGTTCTCAAAATGAGTTTTGATTAAAGTGAAATTTCATTTTAAATAAAAGAATAAATTTTAGGATTGCTTTTTCTTACAAATTTCAACGGTGGTAGAAAATTACTTTTCTATCACAGTTGCAATGTTGACGACGAATATCTATTATTGTTATAATGTTTTAAATAAATGAATATAATATAAATGATAGATCTTATGACGCTCCATAGATAACTATTTCCAATGAGTTTTTGTCCCTGTTTGGGAGTTCCACCAATGTCAATTAGATTTTAAAATTCATACCTCCTTTTAATCGAGAAATCTAGGCTTCATATTCCGTGAAGCCTAGTGCCCTAGTCAGCTCTGTATGACAATCATAAACGTTTCATTTCAGTTGTTATCACGACCACCTACAGCTACTAAATTGAAGAAAGCTGCTACATCGATGACTCTTATGAAAGGGGAGCCTGGAACCAAACCACGCCCTCCGAAGCGCGAGAACACGTTCTCTCTATCCTCCGCACGTCCATAACCGTGCACCCCAGTACAGGTTCACGATAAACGGCGCTTAATCTAGTGATGGATTAGAAGTCGCGCTTAAACGTAAAGTAAATTGCTTCCCATGCGAAGTGATTCCCACAACCTACATTTTCTCCTCTACCTTCAAGAAAAAAAAAAAAACATGGGACGCAATAACATCGAACGAAAAATCTCTACTGTAAATTCCGTTAAGACTCTAGTAACACTTAGCTATGTCATTGGGGTGCTAATGAAGATTTTCTATAAAAAGTTAGCAGTAGTAATTATATTTTGTTTAATTTATCTATTATGGACTGTGAACTGTATCTATTTCTTTGAATAAATGATTTCAATGGGTTATTAAAAGAAGTGATGAAATTATTTCATATCATCTGTAATTTCTTGAAGGTCTCAAGCCACTCTAATAGTGAAGATTGAAACTATTGAATTCTTGAAATTGAAATACTAACCACAAATAATCAAAATTAACATGCAAAATAAACAGTGACATTCGCAATTTAAAAATTTAATATTTAAATATGTCTATATTTTACGAATTAATATAAACTTCTTTAAAATAATATTTGAGAATCCTATCTGATTGGAGATTAAGCACATGTTTAGTCTTTACTCATGTATATTACACACCCTGCATATTATTCACTGCCTCTCAAAAGGTCAAATTTGTCAAATATGCCCGTGTTGAACCACGTATTTTAATACTTAA
Organism: Acheta domesticus; assembly: GCA_031308135.1. Classification (NCBI taxonomy): domain Eukaryota; kingdom Metazoa; phylum Arthropoda; class Insecta; order Orthoptera; family Gryllidae; genus Acheta; species Acheta domesticus. The sequence continues at coordinate 1,255,202 of JAHLJT010008756.1, read as the reverse complement.
ACCTATACTCTCAGATGTCTATGGGCATGCAAGCTGAGTTTTCCTCCACGTCGAGAGGTCGTAGTTGGGAGTCACGAATTCTGCCTCTGTCGATATACCAGGGGTCCGTCACCATTTACTCGCTGGATATACTCTCTGCTGTAGACATCGAAACCGAAGACTTGTGGTTAGGAGGACTAGTAATGCAATCTGGCGGTGGAATTCCGAAAGAGCTAGTTAGGGGGGAGTGACCATTCATGTGTGTGTACGTTCGTACGTGTGTATGAAAAAATAGAGGTTACAGGATGTTGTGTTGTAGTGAAAGAATGTGACACACAACTAGGAGGAAAATTCCTCCTATAATTGTATGTCGTTACAATATAGTTTAATATTTCATGTAATTAATTTATCTCTGAAGATGTGCGTGCCAATACAAATATTTTGTCACAAACATTATGAACCTTACGTGACATAGTTGTAAGTAAACCACAACATTTTAAACTTCGTATGAGAAGAAACAGAAATCATGCTCACATTACTTAGTCAAGCGCGTTTCTGGACTCTCAGGGACGATATTGTAATAAAGGATACTGATTTTGGAGCCTTCAAGTAAGTGTAACACTTGTCACTTTACCCGTCTGAGAGTTACGATGTTCAGAAAAATAAATGTCACTTAAGATATTTTTAAAATACACAGGTTTTACGAAAAGAAAGACTCGACAGACTCTATATACCGTGAGAGCAAGAAACAATACGCAGAGAAGAGGGGAATGACATGGAATGTCAGTAATAGGCGACCTAATAAACTCAGGGATTCAGTAAAGGAATTAGACGTGAGTATTACTTTTAAGATCATATGTGATGGGGATGACCAAATACTTTAATTTCCTTGTTACTTTATTTGTTGATGAAGTACAACTCCTCAGTATGAGATGCAATATGACATAATTTTCTAATATCAAAGAGAAGTCATTTTGAAAGCTAATAATAAATTAATCTGCTTACTATATTAAGTTAGTTATTGAATGTAACATGACCAATTGCCTTTTAAACCAAAGTTCAGAAAATTGATTGTCAGCCTCTTACTACTACTATTTTTTAATCAGGTGATGACTTGTACTTGAATTTCAAAATTCACATTTATCTTAATAAATCTAATTAAAACTTCTTTAATTCAGTGTAAAATTCTTTGTATTATCAGGAATAGAATATTAAAATTTTCCTTGTTATTGCGAAATAGGCATTGACAATTAATTAATTGTCTGTTTTTCTTATTTTTTTTTTATTATCTGCTTTATCATAACATTAATTCTTGTGAAAACTTAATTATTTGTTTATTATTTAATTTTTACCAATTTTTTTTGTAACTTATCCTTTTTTTCTTTCTTCAGGAACAATTAATTAACCATCGAGTGGTGTTTTGTCAGTGGCGTGATGACTGTCTTTTACAAGTTATGTTTAGTTCAGGACTCCTAGCCAATATTTGTGTTGATATATCTACTGGTGATATTCTTAAAGTTTCTTTTGATAAATATTTAATTGGAAAATTATTATCAGAATACGTTGTTGATGGTATGTATGAATTGGAATTAGTTTTTTGTGTGTAACCTTCAGATATCATTTTAAATTCCCTGTAATTGATGACAAAGGTATTCTTATTGTGGTTTCAACTTTGATGACTAATTTCTTTGTGACCAAATTATTGTAATCTTAAGGTTCTCTTGTAAACTGCTGAACTGAGGAGCAAGGAGTATACTCAAAAATTAGTTTAGTCATTAAAGGCTTAATATGATCAACATAACTAGATGAAACAGTAATTAAGGATGGACTAGATGAATATTATGTTTAATACATAATAATGTGTCTAATTAATAATGTCTATTAAGTCCTATCCAAATGTTAGATTTCTCTAACTTTAAATTTGGTTTATTTGTTTCAGTGGTGTTCACAAAAACTCACATTGTGTGTTCATATAATGACAATCAGATTACATTGGTATATTTGAGTAAACCATGTGTGCGACCAACGGGACCTGAGAAACTCAGTAGATTGGATCCAAAATTGCACACTGTGGAATTAGCAGGCCCGAGTGGTCGAAGATTGGAACGTCGACTTTCTGCCAACACAAGCGGGGACACTGTAAGACTACAATTCTTCGAGAGTTAGCTAAATTTTGCTCACCCACCCATGCCAGTTAAACTTGTAAAATAACTTATTAATCTATTTTTAATAGGTTGTCTCTATTTAATAGATAATACTATTTAAAAAGTGGAAATGTTTAAATGTTTTTTTAATTATTTCAAATAAAATTACAAAACTTATCATTTGATGTATCAAAATATTCCTTAAAAACTCAAATTTAATCACAACAATATTTTAACAAACAAGGTGTGAGGAAAAAAATGACAAAGCAAAATAAACAGACAGTAAAATACTAACTTCATTTGCCATTATTGACAACTCCAATTTTATCACAACAAACACATATTAAACAAAAATGGATGAATTAGTTCAGAGCCAGCATTACTGTTGTTTCTTCAATGACTTTAATTGGGAAGTTGTAGGCTCTAGTTCTGACTGGTGAATTTTTGTCATATAGTGGCCTGCTGCTCTGATAGGTAGTTTTCCAAGTTTTTCCCAATCACTATCAGGTGTATTACTGAGAAATACTATCCTAACAAAAAGACCATGGACTGCACACAATGTTACCTACCTCATCCTTGTCCCCTCTTCTCTCTTTAAATACACTCAGTCAAGCACTCCCTCACATGTGGGGAGATCAATCCCAAGCTTAGAGCTTGACCTAGCTAAGGCAGTGCCCTACACAAGGGTTAATCTGGAGGGAGAAATCCCCCGCAGTCTGACAAGGAGTTTGACACCAGCTCTCACCATCCAGTTGGGGAAGAACATTGCCTCCTTCCATGATAAATCATTTACTCCACTATTAGAATATTTACACAGAGTGCATCTAAAGATTAACACCCCCCCTCCCCCATCTGAAGTTTTGTAACTCATAAAATCAACACCGGTAACATAGATTTTAGATAGATAGATATAGACACACACACAAATTATGAAAATTAATGTTTCATATGAAATAAATTTGAAAGTAATATTCTCCAGTAAAACACCCCCCCAAAATAGCTACATATAAACCCAAAAGTACCCATTGAGATTTGTTGTTTTTTTTTATCACAGGGTTTTTTTCAATGCTGATTTTGTCATTAAGTAGAGAATTGTGCATGATAAAATATCAACCAATAAGTGATGTTTGTAATTTTTCTGTTTTAGCTATTAACAAGAATGGTTTTTATGTGTAAAAATATAAATGCCCTCGACAAAATTTTTAATACAGTTGTTGGTGATCATTAACCAGTGTTGATTTTATGTTTTTTGAAATTGTAGTAACAAAAATGTGTCCGCATACATATTGTATGCTTTATGTATGTTTATATATTATTATGTATATGCTTTACATATTGTATGCTTATTGTATGCGGTTTTTTTTTTTTATTTATTTATATTTTACTGGTCTTCTGTATGGATATTCTGGTCTTTGTATTTTTTTTTATTTTAAAGAACACTTTTGTTGTGTTCCACAGGTGCTTGTGTGGTGGCGCTGTGGCAGAGATGAAGTTTATCCATGGAGTCCTATTGTTAGAGATCAGGACAGAGCGAATGTGCATGTGTATAGCATTAGTGGGTAAGCAATGTAAAATTCAAAATCTTGAAGGTGACTTTTGTGTTGTTGTTTTAACAAAAAGTTGTTATTATTATTATTATGATTATTATTATTAAAGTTGTGAGTGCCAGTTACTAAAAGTTGAACCTCTTCAACATCTCATTCAAAATCTTAGTAAGATATTTTAAGATCAATACATGAGGAAGATAAGAATCATATGGATGCAATCAGGTTATTCTTGTGTAGAGAATTTTCTCCAAGGGAAATCTTTTGCAGGATCCGAGCACAACTCCTGTGCTGGTATCGCACTGACCATGACCCTATTTGGGTTAGTTTCAGTCTCCTCCAGCCTTCCCTTATTCTGTCAGTGGAGCAGAAAGTGTCTCGTAAGGTGAGCAATAGATAAAGACAAAATAGCACTACTAGATTTAGACGTAAAATAGTTATTTATGATACTAGTGGTAAAAGTGATATTTTACTTTGCAAGTAGGAAAGGTTGCAACACCAGGCTGATAGGTTGAGTGGTACAATGCTACAAGCAAAATAAAATCACTTTTACCACATGTGTCATACACTAATTTTGAGACAGCCTTACTGTCTTTTATTTTATTTTAATTCAAGTACACAAATAACTTAATTGTGTTTTATGTTACGTATAAATCAGTAGCAGCTAACGCAGACAGTCGAAAGGATTTTGTTTTCTTCATTGTAATCACACTGTTTCGTCTGAACATTTGAACATCATCTCGCTTTTAACACAAGTGGTAGAAATTGAATGTTAAGCATCCCTTGCATGCCCTAAAAGTATCCACTTTTACTAGTTGCTTTTGGGAAAAAAAAGAAGAAGTTTGTTTAACACATTTAATTAATGATTCAGAAAATACTGTTTGTTAGCTAGTTTTTGTATTCAATTACTTTCATTTAACCTATAAATTTTTGTGAAGACAAAAGGGTGAACACATGTAGAATATAATTGATGTTCTTCAGTACCCCCTTTTTGAATCACAAGTTTTACAAGTTTGTTTGTTTTTTTAAGAAGTTTATTTCATTCATTATTATACATTCAAGGTATTTATTGCTCTAAATGACAAATATTATTCAATATATGAGGTAATACTTATGTGACTCATGTGACAAACCCTGCATTACTTTGAATATTCAGTTGGTATGTTCCAAAACAAATTATTTTGCAGGGCGAGGTGACAGTGGAGAGTGGGCGGTACGAGGTGCGTAGGGCACGCTTGCAGCGCTCTGCTGTGGCCTCAGTGCCCTTACAGACACAAGTGTGTTGCCTGAGCTTTTCTCCTGCGGAGGACAAGTTGTTACTAGGTTGTATTGATGGTTCTCTTGTGTTATTTGATGAGGCACGAGGAGTCACCCACGTGGCGAAGGCTGCATTTGTAAGTACTCTCTTTATTTATACTAGGGATATTTTGAACTGGTTAACCTGACTGCATTTTCAGAATTTCGGAACCCTGTATTTAAAATTTTGTAATAATTAATGTTCCTAAATAAAAATTGGAAGCTTATTCTTGTAGTAATGAACTTTTAACTTTCTCTTATTTATAACGTGTTATATTATGAATGTGACATATGTACAGAGATCTCAGTAAAATTTGATTAATATCTGTGATGAACTAGTGAAGACTTCCAATCTAAAATATTTTGTCATCCTAATGAATTTGGTTAAATCCTTGAGACAATTAGTATTAATTTCATGATCTTTCACTATTGAGAAAAAAATATGGGTGATGACTATATTAGCATGTAACTTTGTGCACTTTGAACACAAAGAAAGTTATTGTTAATTATAAGGATAGTTATTTAAAACCTTGTTTATTTCAGTAGATTTAAGATAGCTTATGAAAAATGTGTTTGAATAGTACTAACATTTGCTTCAAAGTTGATGCATAGACCACAATATTTTTTTGCTTCAGATCTCTTCATTGGTATCCTGGCATCCTGGAGGAGCTTTGGTCTTTGTCGCCAATGACAGATGTCAGTTCCAGTGTTTTGATGCTGCTCTAGCTGCTGTTCGTCATCAGCTTGCAGGAGGTGGAGAAGATCCTCCACCTGGGGCCTTGCTTGACTTAGCTACATATTGTGGTCGTCGTTCTCCTACCCTGAGAGCTTTAGCGTGGGCAAAACCCAGTCGGCGCATACATGCACCAGCATCTGGAGTTTTTAGCCCAGCAGATGGTTTGCTGCTTCTTTTGTTAGACAGGTCAGAATTTTAACGAGTTCAAAGGAATGGTTCAGTTCTCCTGTTTAACAAATTTGATGAGTTGATTTTAGTTCTTGAAGTTTACTAATTTCTTTATGAAAGGTAATTTTATTTTGATTCAGGAAATAACAGCGTAATTCAGTAGAGGTATTTAGAAAGAGGTTGGGTTAGTATTGTTAGAGACAAGATAACTCAACTAATTTACCAAACTAATTTAAGTGAAGTAATCATCTTTACAAACAACACAATACATGATGGTGAAATCTCTAGTTTTGTCCTACAGTTGACTAGGCAAAAGAACATGAGAATAAGTGAATTCAATTTCATGTAAAAATGAAATTTGGCTTCACATTAATTTTCAGAAAAATCCAGACAATTTTCCACAAATATGTGAACAAGATTTTCTCACAAATGGCTTCTTTAATTTTTTTTAGGAATGTTTATGGGTTTATTAACTATAGATTGACCTAGTAGCAGAATCGTTACCACAGGTTTTCTTGTTCAAATCCCAGCTCAGGTAAATATTTTTTGTGGTTTGGGAAAACTTGCAGAGGGATGTGTTGGGCCAATCCTTAAATGAAGTTACCTGTTGCTGGCTGTAAAAGTCCCCCCAGTTAGGGAAAGGTATGAGACATGCAAATGTGAATTGGAGAAAAGAGCAAGTCCTCATACAACTAAACAACTAATCAAAATTTGCTTATTCACTTTTGTTACAATTTTCTTCCCCCTGATTCAAGGAGGGATAAGGTGTAGCAGAAAGTATGTTTCTCACATAAAATTTTTATATTTAATCCAACAAAATAATTATGTAAACAAAACAATTGTGACACATTTATTCACATTTATCCTTATTTCCTTGCTAAATAATATTTATGAAAATTTGTACAAAATGAAACCAAGTGAAATAAATTGAACATTTACTGTTACTAAACTGTTGAAAACTAAAGCAATGGGCTTCAAAGGCAAGGATCATATAGTGACAAAAATAGTGATTGACAACAAAATAATAGAACAAGTGTCAAGTTTTACCTTCCTAGGTAACAAAATTTTAATACAGGAAGAGGATTTTGAATCAAAGTTGGCAAATTACAACAAAATCAATGGCTGTATAGAAGACACTTCCAACATATGACTACAGAAACAAAATTTAGACTCCACAACATCATTTCCAAACCTACATTTCTCTATGGGAGTGAAACTTGAATACTGAAAAAAAGAGATAGACAAAGAATTGAAGCAGCCCAAATGAGGTACCTGAGACCAATACTAAAAATGACAAGGAAAGACAAAATAAGAAATAATAAAGAAACTAAAAACCAAAAATATAATTGAAGATGTGGTAAAATATCAAAACAAAAGGCAAGACCATATAAACAGAATGAAAATAACCAGTATACCAAAACAGGTTCTAAAGTAGACCAAAGTACAGACCGTGGGGCGTAAGAGAAAGAGGCCGGCCAAAGAAGAGATGGGAAGACCAGGAACACCTTGGCAGTGATAGGATACTACTGGTAGAATAGGAACAGGCCATTGGACCTATACCTAAATAGTTCATGATGATGATGACTGTTGCAATCTTGTTACATTTTTTATGAAAAATATTTTTTCATCACATGCAGTTGATCTCTCAGATGATTTAAGATATTCTTCCAGTGACAGAGCATGAAGGAAATTTTTCAGAACACTGTCCTTCCCAGAACCTTTCGGTTATTGTTATCAGATGTCAAAACTTCTGTGGTAATGGGGTAAAAGTTCTTAAGTCAAAAATCTTAGTTTGGACCAAACAAGAGTTGGATGATTGAGTCGTAAGCTATATTAAGCCAATTAAGCTATATTTCCCAATGCTTTTTTGTCATTAAGGAGGCCACATGAGGTCAGTCATTTTACTAAAGTAAAATATTGATACTTAACTTGTGGTGTCAGTACTTAATCCAGTTTCGCCAAAAATTGACTTAAGATCTTTAACTCCATGACCACAGATTTTGTGTTCTAATAAGCTTTAAGCTGTCATTACCAAAATAGTCACAATCAAGCCAAGCACTGTGCAGCGTCCATCAGAATGAAACATGTGCCACAATTTATAACTGATACAAGGTTCTTGTTTTTAGTACTGTCAAGCATTGCAGTTTAATAAAGTTGTAACATTTCAATGCCAGTAAAAGTGTTTAATTTGTATTTGTACCTGAAGGAATGTATTGCTACTTGGCGAAGCAAGATAAGCTAAAATTTTATTGATATATCATTGTATCCTGGGAGATCACTGGGTGTACTTAAGTAATTTTTTCTGTGTGTGTGTGCTGCAGGGTTAAATGTAAGATAGATACACAACATTTTGTAGTCATTTGAATGTTACAAGGTTCATCTTCAAGTAAAATAAGCTCTAAAGAAATCCACAATGTTGGAAGACTTAACATAATAACTAAACTAATGAATTAATATGAAAAACAAAAACTTGTTTCGAAGCTACATAACATTTGATTCACAATGACATTTTCTACTAGTTATATTAGTTTTTGTTCACATTCATCCATTCATCCTGAATGCACCACCTGCCCTTCCTGTAAAATGTTATCCCAGCCCCTCTCTGCCCAATCATGTTACTGCCCCACTCTGCTTGGCTCTGTGCTGCTCTCTACCCCACCCTGCCTCACCTTCACCAGCAATAATATCACTGCCTAGGTGCATTGCTAGTTGCATCATTTCTAGTAACAAAATTAAGAGGTGAGGAAAAAAGTACTAACTCATATTTGTGTAATTTTTGTCAGCCACAAGAAAAATTGTTTTGCCAATCCACGCAAGTCTCTGTTTGTATACACATTTCTTGCTGCTTTTGATACACATACATAGAATAAATTTTGGGGAGGAATGTGTACATTTAGGTTTATCAGTATGTTAGAGTATTAAGCTTGAAAATGTAGACAGGAAAGCTGTGGTGAAGGTGTTTGTAATGAATCTTTTGCAGGGGCCCCTTGGCAGCTCTTCGTCTGGTAGGAGGGGCTGCTGCAGGGGGACTAGGAGTGGAGGCTCTGGTATCTCAGTACCTCTCCTTGGAGTTGCCTGACCGAGCTCTTGCCCTGCTGCTCACCCTAAGTTGGGACTCAGCTGGGGAATCATGCCTCTGCATTCTCCAGCGGATCATTGAACATTTGTTCCGGGTGCCTCTTACACCTGCCACAGCAGGTGTGTGCTTCATTCTGCTCAATGCTGCTGCTGGTGGTTAAATTAAGTTTTTCCTAACTGCAATGAGACAACTTTTTTTTTGATTTCATATTAGAAGGAAATTCTTCTTTTTCTGCTCCTTCTCTCTCTTCTCTTCTTGTATTCTTCTCTTTTTCATACTTTCTCTGTTTATTCCATCCTTCCCTTCTTTTTATTATTCTTTCATTCCTTCCTGCCTTCCTTCTGCCTTAAACTTTTTTCATATGAAAAGACATTATACTCCACAAACAGGACAAAGGTCAATAGAGTGCAGAATTCATACCTAGAGTACACATGAGGGTGTTGGCAGCAGGGAAGAAGCATCTCAATGATTCCAGTTGTTCTTGAACATACAGAGAAATGTTTGATCTCAATGTGACTATTAGATCTGTAGTAATAAGGCTGAAACCAGTATGACAAAAAGTCACTTGATTATTGTGAGTATTGATATTTTTGTAATTCAGTGAAGTTTTGCAGTGCAATTGTAATTCAATGAAGTTTTGCAAGGAAAGAGAGTATTTGTTGTGAAACACTTTAATGGACTTCCTGTGTTATTTTAAATAAAATCTTCGTTTTGGCAAGAACTTCCCCAGAACTTCTGGAAGTGTCTCGTTAGAAATCGTTTTTTGATGGGTTCTGCCTGATTGCCCCCTTTTTATTCATTGGTCGTGTATAATGTGATCATCATGTGATCATAAGACATTAGAAGGTTTCCACTGTTGTACATTAGTGCCTTATATTTGAGCATTTTACTCGAGTAAGCTTGCTGCACCAAAGAGTTCTCTTTTTGGTCGCTAGATGTCAGTGAGGTGCAACAAGCACTCCATTGCTTGCATTCATTCGAGCATCTGTTACTCAGTCAAGTATACTATACTCGAAAGCAGCTTGAAGTGCTACTTGGCATACTGTGACAGAGAGTGAAGAGAAAAAGATGGTATAAGCAAACTTCACAGCAGTGAATACAAGCTAAAGTACAAAGATGTGAGAAGTGAAGTTTGGAAACAGATTTTGTTAGTTATTATTTTCATTAGATATTATTTTATTAGTTATATTAGTCATTAGTTATTATTTTAACAGACAAGAGAAACTCACTGTCACCGGAGCAAGTGTGTGATATTTTATTGATCCATAGCAGCAAAATGTGTATGAACCCTTAAGAATCAAATATTATCAAATGTTACTTGAATGCATCTACTTCCTACTGTTTCCAATAGTCTGAATTTTTATGCCTGTCATGTTTATTGATAATTTTGGAAAGTCTGGGGAACAACATGATTAAAATATTAATAAAGATAATTCAAATATTAAAATATTCACTAATTCTTAAAATCCAAAGAAAATTCTTTGTACTACCCCTATGTGAAGATAAATTTGTATAATACCGAATTTTTCATTTAATTTTCTGTTTACCAGACAGAACTTTTGTTGACTAATTCTTGGAATATTCAATAATTCGCCATGCCACTCATATCTTTCTATGGACATCTATTCATGTCCGCAGTGTTCTTTTGATACGTTCGAAGAGTTCAGTTAAAAAATTTATTATAAGTACATTTGTATATCATTGTAACATGTCCTCTAGGTGCACTTTGCACCATAACCTCTACCGCTCAAAAATTAAACACACAAGATGGATGTTTTAGCTTCAATGTCTCAAAGCATTATAATTACGGTTTCCTGCCCCATGAGTATCAGACACTTGAGTATGTGATGTTCGAGTATCCTGTACTCGAGTACGAGATGCTCGAGCAAGTACGAGTGAGTAAAATCATGAAGATGCAATGCTCAATTGTACATCACTGTCATCACTTCAGATCTTGATTTTCAAAAACGTTAATCTTTTTTTCTTTCATAGGACTATTGCAGTCAGCTCTGGGATGTTTTCACATGCCATCACGTCCTATGAGTCCTGCCACAGAGGTTCAGTACTGTGATCAAGTTCGGGATCTCACTCGAAGGTTTTTCCACCATTTGCTGAGGTTTGTCTGTGTTTTCTTGTTAATTTGAAAGATTTTGGATATTTTGAGAAAGTTTCCAATTGTCTTTGCTCGCTGACATAAAAATTATCATCTGATTACTAACAGTAACCTCTTGTGTGTTTGTGTTAGATATCAGCAGTTTGAGAAGGCATTTCGATTAGCCATTGACCTACAAGACAGAGACCTGTTTGTGGACTTGTATTTCTACGCCCAGGCTGTACATGCAGATGCAATGGCCATTGCTGCACGTGAGAAAGCCCAAGAGCTGCTCAATCCAGATGGACAGGAAAGCAGTAGTGGCAGTGAAGGTATGTAATCATTTATCTTAAATAATTTGTATTATTAACACTTTGGGTCCCAGGTGCTTGGGGACCAGTTGGATCCTGGAACTCAGGGTATTTAGTAGTATTTTAATTGACATCAGTAATTATTTTGGTGAAACAAGTGCATAAACCCTTATTATTTTTAGAAAGTTTGGTATTTTGTTAATTGAAAACAATTGAAAGATAAGTAAAAGTGCCTATTTTCATATTTCATTATCATACTTCAATACTTAACAAAAATGTAGCATAAAGAAACCTAGCAACAACAACGTATATTATTCAGAATCAGAATTTTCACGTTTTTCATCCAAAAGCTTCAATAATAATTGCCAAATGATTTTCCAAAAAGTTATGACTTTGTGGCACACTCAATGCTAAAACCCAAGTAAACACAAAACAATGCATGCACCACAGTACAGATCTCCTGTCTACCACTGCAAATTACTACAAAAAGCATGTGACATTGCCGGCTAGCATTTCCCAGAATAATTTTCCAAGTGGCAAAACAACAGCAGCACAATACAGCCACATCAATGGAGACATCTCCTCAGAGCCCCAAACCAACATATACAGTACTTGAGCACATGCATGGAAAGACAAGGAAAAGTGCACCCAAGCTATATACTAAATACTCTTTTGTTATTAGGGGAGATGCAGCTTCCTTGCCATGGAATGACACTTATTGATGCCATTAAGTCCCTCAAATTAACCTTTCAGTCTGGTCTGGTGGAGTTTGTCAAACCCTAAGGAATATAGTATTACAATTCCCAAAAGGTCACATTGCATGGGAACTTTTTGTTTCATGTACCTTTCAGGTTACTCTTGTAGTTTTAATTGTTGGGTGAATTTCAATTTTCTTTTAACTTCCACATGTATCAATTGGTAAGAAACCAGTTCAGGCAAAATTGGAGTTGACACCCCTCTTAAGACTATTTCCGAAACTCACAGTTTCCGTAGTTAACACTTATATGTGGTAAATACCTTAATTTTTATTGTATTTTCCAATATTCTGGACAAGATACTGCACCAATACATTAAGTTATTAAGAGGTTTAGGACCAATGGCAATGTCGTGGCACAAATATCAAAGTTGTGTAATGTAAATTAAATATTGGAATAAATTACTGCCATTTGCAGACTCGTGCTCCTGTTCAGAGAGTGGCAGTGCTGGCAGTGGAGAAGGCCAGCAACCCTCCCAAGAGCCTCCCCCGCTGCCAATTGCCAAACCCAGCAGCCAGCTCTCCGCAGCTGAGGGCCGCCCTCCTGGAGAGAAGCAGAAGGTCAAATTCTCAGACACTGTCACCCACATCGCACTACCTGTAAGTAACTGTGTACTGTTTTATAAAAATATTTCAATTGCAGGGCTGGATTATTTTTATTATTATTATTATTTTTTTAATATCAAAAAAGTTATTCTTATTTAAATCGGTTTTTATATAAATAAATAATTTTTTTAAAAATTGTGTTACTTTAAACCAAAATCATTAAGTTATTTACATTAATTACTTTACTCATTAATAGATTTCCTTGCATGCTCTGAAGTTTCCCCAAAGTGAAAGCTTCAAGTCTATGTGGAAATCATGTCCATGAATGGGGATGTGAAAAAGAAAATGTAGATATTCTTGCGCAGATCTTGATGCGCAAGATCAGTGAACAAAAGTGTAGAACAGTTGGTGAGAATGAAGATATTCTGTTTGTAGTTCAAACAAGAATGTCACGTTTGAATTGATCATTAAAGTATTTTGGCATAAAATATGTAGGAAATTATGCCTTGGGCAGACTCAAGGGTGTGTCTTTTAATCTCGCAGGCTAAAAGGTCTTCACCTTTTAGCCTCATTATGCATTTTGACACTCATTTGAAAGTATACAGCAAAATAAAATGAGGTGGAAATTACACATTGGTCAGTCTCAAGGATGTTTAATGTTAATCATGTAGGCCAAAGTGTAGTTATGAAATTGGACATTCATAGAAATTGATTATTAAAGCAACAACTCACCTTAAAAGTTTGGGGTTCCAAATATGTCACGTTCTCACAGAAGCGGGTTTCATCACCTTTGTTATAGCAAGGGAGAAAATGTCCATTCTATGTTTCTTATGTCAGGGAACAAAGGAAAATTGCACTCTGCTCATAAACAGATCTTTGCGAGACGATGGAACAACCACTCTAGCTAGACTCCCCAAAAATATGAAAATGAGGAATTGAATATTGTATACAAGTTGTTTGAGTGCACTCACATAAAAAAGATTTTGTAGTTAAATTAAAAAGACTTTAACCGGTAAAGCATACTTAACTTCATTGTAAATATCAAAATTGTACTGTACACCCACTTTTTGTACTCTCATAACATTCAATAATCATCCATTCATACTCCCTGACATTTTTTTTTGACGACCGTGTCCAATTAAGACATGTTTTACTGTAGCACCTTCTAGGAAAAATCTGGCAAAATTGCTATTTTGCTCTTTCACTGTCAAGACTGTGGTCTTCAGAGATAGAATTCATCAAATAGTTGGTAGAGATAATAAATATCTATCCTTTTCCTTGTTAACTTTGTGTTTCTCTACCTGCTGAAATTGATTTTTGATAAACATTACATTTTTGGTTGTCTGCAAATATAATTGTGACAAGTTTTAATGCTTGGAAGTCCAAAATTCCAATGTTCCATTGCTTGTTAGCAGTAATTAATTCAGGCATTGGTTTTGCAGGATTCGTGCTCAAGTGATGCAGGTGGTAGTCCTCCTCTCATGCTCTCAAGCGCTCCTTTGCGGTATGTCCCAGCCTTGCCCAGTGCTGCTAGTCGTCGCAGCATGGAACTGCCAGGAGCATGGCCTCGGTCTCGAATAGAAGAACTACCTCTCTTAGGCTCACATGGAGCACATGTAGTGGCTCCTCAAGTGAAGAGAGCGTCTGCACATGCCTTGCCCTACACTTCAAACGGTGCTGTGCTTCAAACTGACTTGCTCATGAAAGGTGTCCCTCGCACCGTGCCTCAGTACAAACCTACTCCCACAGGTGGAAATAGGACATGCATTTCTCAAACCCCAAATGCGTTTCTTCCAGGATCAAACATTCCAGTTCACAGTGCGTGTAGTGTACAGTATGCCTCTATTCCACGTCATGGTGTCCCTCACCCGAGTGTGAGACAAACTGCTTCAGTGTGTGTGCCATCCTATAGACAGCAAACTCCACCACTCCCATATGGTAATCCTTTGTATGCAGGTGTGGTTAAAGATCCACTTCCTCGGACAAGTCCACATTATTCTCGTAATCTAGTGGTGAATTCTGTGTACCCAAACAACAAAGAAAATTTTCCACAAGCTTTAAGTCATTCTTTGACATACCAGCAATTTATGCAAAGCAGTAGTCAAACTACTGAACGTTCAGATCGTGACGGTCTTGGAAAAGGCACCCATCTGGACATTCCCGTTCAGCATGATCAAGAAAACGGACCTTGTAGGCGCTTACAGGATTTAGTGTCTGGTAAGTAGAATAGTGAAAATTTACTGAAGCTGTTTCTTTACAATGAAGTTTTAAAATGAGAAGTATCCTTTGAGTTAGAGACAATAAATTACTCTGTAAGAAAGAAATATTTTTGCATTCCTTTATATGTAAACTAGTGGTGCTACAACAGCACTTACTTTCCCATATTAGAGAAAACAGCTATGTAGTGCTGAAATATTGCACTTTATACGCTACTAACATCTTAGCTTACAACTCACTGTGTCCATCGCAGTGTTGTCAGAACTAATTCTACAATTGCACAAAAATTGAATACAAAAGCTTTGTAAACCTGTATTGGTAAAAGAAACTTGGTACCCTGGACAATATAGAAATGCATTCCCTAGAGCCATGATTAGAGAAGAGTATTTTAAAACCATGCAACAAATTCTCTACTCACTACAAATGGTACAGCATTTGGTGCAAAAACTAAATATTTTCATGCAAATTTCATCATAAATTAGACAATTATAACGCCTTTTCATACAGCTCCATCAGGTCACAACAATGACACATAATTTACAGATATTCGCGAGTGCAAAGTGAAGAAAGTTGCAGACACTGCATTGTCACTAATCTGAGAGCTATTAATTCTTTTTAGTTATTTCAAATATTTCAAAATAAACAATTTCTAAAATATTAAAGTGTAAGTGTATAACTAAAGTTAAAATGTGAGAAACGAAGAAAGAAATAATATACAAAATTGCACATTATAATTTATAACGCACCCAGCTGTCCAAAGCCAGTACATTTACAGCAGGCTATTATGTTTGTCACAAAATTATAGCAAAACTACTTGTATTTTGAAAAAATTAAGCATGACCTTATTTAAAGATGTTGAGAAAAATACATGTAATTGAGAAAAAATTGTAGTGGTAAGAAAACAAAGCGCAGTCAATTCCGAGCGGAATATTATGTTGGTCAGGAAATTATAGAAAAACTACTCATATTTTCAAAAAATTCAACATGACCTTATTTCAAGATCTGTTTTTGATGAGCATATTTCATTAAGCAAAACAATCATATCTGCACAATTGTAGTTGTAGAAAGTGTACAATTGTAATGCTACAGAATGTCACAGACTTTCCCGTATTAGTTTTCTATTTCCTTAGGTCTTCGCTAGCGATTCAGAATTGCCTCATACTCTTTCTTGTCAGATGCCATCTATCACCACCAAAAGCACATTTTTTTGTCATTTTCTTAATTTTTTAGTTTCCTATTGGTAGAACGGAAATATTAATTTTAGAATATTAAAGAACACAAAAACCTAGCCCTAAATGGCAATTTTCTTTTAAAAATTATGTACCGTTTTAAAGAAAATTGCTTTTTAGCACTACTAAAAATGTGAAATTTGAAGCTTATTTTTACAGAAAGTTTTTGAGTTTTCAAAATACTTTATTTGAAGCACTTACACTAACAAATATAATAATGTTTACAAATTGGTGGTAATGTGCATATTAAAGACGTGAGAGATCTTTCCAAAAAAATCACATTTGTATAATTTTTTAAAAAACAAAACAAAAAAAATCAAAATAAACTTTACGTCTTATTAAAGAGTGCAATTAGCACTATCCGTTGCAAAAGTTTCAAGAAAAAAATTGCAGCCATATATGAGAAAATGGCATTTGAGCGTTTCTGAAAATGCGGAATTTTGAGCTACTTTTCACAAAAAAACGGTTGTTTTTTTGAGAAACTTTCTTGACATTATTTAAAGCACATGTACTCATAAATATAATAATGTGAAAAAATCGCTGCTTATGTAAATATTAACAACGTGAGAGACAAGTCAAAAAAATTACATTTTTGCAATTTTTTAAAAAGCAAAGAATAGAGCAATATGGCGCTTTTGTCATCTCATAAAATACATTAGTTACTATACTTACCGAAAGTTTAAAGAAAAATTTGGAGCCATTTTTGAGAAAATCTTGTTTTAGTAATTTTTTAAAATTGCGCCAGTTGCATGCCATGTTGTGCGAAAACTACTAAAATTTTCGAACAAATGTACATGACCTTAAAGAAAAAACCCTCTATGAAGAACAAATTTTATTTGAAGAAAAAATCTCTATCTACAATTTTGTACTCGTAGGAAGACACCGAATAAAATTCACGTTTGCAATTTTCAAAAATTGAGAAATTGGAGTTTTTGAGAAAATTTTGAAAATGTTCGGGGGCTTCATGTAAAGTACCCCCAAATTTTATAGAATCTTTTTCAAAATCTCAAAGCTTCGACTAAAAATCAGATCGACCAGGGAATATCCATTTTGGAAGTAATCGTACATATGGTTTAGGCACTAGCAGTGTTCACAGACAGACGGACAGAAACAGACAGACAGACAGACAGGCAAACGGACGGGCAGATGGACAGACAGACGGACGTCAATTGGTTCAATTGGTTTTTTGGTATCAAGGGCCCACAAACGAGGGGTTCTGGCTACACCATGTGTTAGGCGATTTTTTTTTTTTCTTAATTTAGCAACTGGTTTTATCCACTTTTTCGTTATCAGCACCCGGCAACGAATTTTTTTCTGGCGAAAATTGTCCATTTTTCGCGCAGCATTACGTAACTTTCCCTATTCTACATATATCATTCTATGTATACGTACGTATATGGGAAAGTAAAAATTATGTTATAGGTGTAGAAATATTGCATACTGCTTTTAGCACCATTTGTATGCAAAAATTGCTTAGTATAAAGTAGCTTCTAATCATTGATCATTGATTAATTTTTTAAAATAAAATAGTTAATTAATGTTTCACAATTAAAAGTACAAAATTTTATTTAAATTTGATTGCAGATACATTACTTGCTTTTGCTCGCAATATATTAATTTAAAAATGTCGTACATAACTTAATTTAGGCTTGAACTGCCACCTGTTGAGGGTACGGTATTTGTTTCAGACTAGTACACAACATTTCTCTACTTACATGTTTCATGAATTGATTATTTACATCATCAGATATAACAGGAATAACATATTTTGTAAATTAATAAAAAATAATAAAATGTATTATTTAAAAATATTACAGAAGAAAGAATAGTAAAGCCTGGTCCTATAAGCAAAATTTCATTGAAAGAGCTGTTTTTGAGCATTTCTGAAGAAACTATTTTGAGCTCTTTTTTGCAAACATTTTTTGAATTTTCAAGAAACTTCATAAGAAATCATTTGAAGCACTTGTACTCACAAATCCAAAAATGTTTTTATACATTATATCTTTTAAAGAAACCCTGTATTATAAATATTAACAACATTTATGAAAGGTATTAAAAAAAACAACTTTTGTGCAAGTTTTGAATAATCAAAAGAATACACCAAAATGGTGTTTAAGTCATGTTATTCAGCACTAACTGTACAAAAAGTTAAAAGAAATTTTTTTGTAGCCGGTTTATAATTATTATTAAAGAACGAATTGTGGAGAACAAATTTGATTTGAAGAAAAAATCTGGATCTTCAATAATGTTGTGCGAGGGGGACCAAAAAATTTCAATGTTTTGCAATTTTGAAAAGTTTGAAGTAACAGTGTCATCTTTATAAGTTGGATAAAATATTTTTGTGAGAAAGGCAGGGTGAGAGGGGTGTCCCGAATATTATTTTCATGTACTTTCATCTTTTGTTTAATTTTCCATTTTGTGTGGCTAATGTAAGTCAGAAAACAAACTAACATAGTACACAACAGATTACATTTTCCTTCTCAAAAATTGCAAAAGAATCCGTGGTATTTCAAAGTAGGTGTTGCATTTTAGTTTGAGATCTCTAACGTTGATGTTGATGGCGGAGTGTTGGCATTCTTTCTAAAACTTATTTTCAAACTTCGGGATGAAAGTCAAGTAGTTAAAGTAGTTTTACTCTGATCAGAATTATTTTCTTCATCAGAACAAGTAGACAATTGTTTAAAGGGGAGTATTAATTTGATTCAACTTTCAGAGATGCTTTGTTACTGTTTTCTTAATGGAGTGGATAGCGTAATTGTTTTCTGTGAAAATATGGTTTACCACAAATAAATTCTTTCTTTGATATAAAGGATTCAATAGTTTTATAGCATGATCAACTAAATCATAAATAACTCCATTTTTATGTTCAAGCAGGCGTGCAGAAAAATAATTTAGTATGCAATCTGAAGAATGACATTTTCTAAATCAATTAGCCAAAATTTTATCATATTGCAAAAATGTTGAAGGGCCTAAGAAATTAGGAGACTGATTAACTGAGCTCCCTAAGGTAAACTGAATTGCAGAATTAAATAATTTATATGAATCAAATAGATTAAGAATTTCTTCTTTGTGAATGATGAGAAATACATAACCTACACATCTTTTTTAAAAAGGTGTTTTAGTTGGTAAAATAGACTCCTCTAATTTTCACATTACAATTTCAGAGAGAAACGATTCAAGCAAACGCCTTATGGGAGTCCCAGTGAATTGTCTAATGTATAAACCTCCCCCCCCCTCTGCCTCTCTAAGGGTCTATGTTGGGCCTCATTCCACTTCATATTTGGAAAATATGACATTTTCCTCTTCAAGGTTTCTCTTAAAACATGGATTCATTAGAGGATGTTGTTGTTCAGTACTAATTCTTAATTTCAAATATAGTAAGTCATCTCCGTGGGCTTTGTACTTACATATTTTTAATTTTCCATTTTTTGACATAAAATCTTAATTATTGTCGATGTTTATAATTGTTGATTTGTAAATTGGATGTCTTTCTTATAATGTTTTCAATGTTGTGATTTGTATGAATTTTATTGATATAAGAAATTAACAAAATATGTTACAGCTGTTATACCTGATGATGTGAATAATAAATTCACAAAATATTGTGTAACTATACCTAGCATAATGTTTCAAATATAATAGAATAAAAAAATACATCTACTTAAAGTGTAATTGATTGTCTCTTAACTAAAAGGATACTTCTCATTTTTAATACTGGCCGCAGACAATCATTGTTGATGTTATTTTTACCAACTTTATTTGAATTTTAAAACTTTTATTGCGAATCACAATAATGTGGTATGATGTATGACATTCTGTGGTATTATTTTGCTTGCATTTTTGCACCTCTTTTTTGCATGAATCAGTGAATGTGCTTTATGATGTATTTCATGTACATTAATTTGGTACACTTCTAATTTTTTTCTTTAAACTTCTTTATGAATTCTGCAGAGAAAAGATTTCACCATTCTTATCTTTCCTGAAATCCAGAAAGTGTATTATAAATGTGTCATTATAAAAACTTAAAGGTGCAAGTGTTGTAATCACAATGATAGGAAAGCTTAAGGGTTTTTTTTATATCATTACCACCTAATACTTTATAATTAATTACATTATGGTTCATTACTACCAAAGCAACTGACTTCAATGTAATGATAAATATACAATAGTTTGTTCAACAACTATTTCTGTACCACCTTCCTTGTCAGTGATGGTGCATTTAGCCCCCTCTGAACAAAAACAATTAAAGAAAAGATTGGAGCTGTTTTTGAGAAAATCTTTTTTTTAATGTTGCCTATATTTCACTCAAAATTAAGCAAAATCTACTAATATTTTCAAAAAAATGTTAATGTCATTAAAGAAATCTTTGTGGAGAACAAATTTCATTTGAAGAAAAATTCTTTATGTCCAATAATGTAATTATGGAAGGTGGGCCAAAATGTCACTTTTGCAATTTTTGTAAATTCAGAGTTAAATAGTGAAAATCCCACACGTACTGTCTTTATAAAATCATAAATATACTGTATTAACTCTATTCTTACAAGAAATTTAAAGAAGAAATTTGGAGCCATTTTTGAAAAAAGTTTTATAATATCTCAGGGGCTTCATGAAAAACACCCCCAAAATTCAAAGAATTCTTATTAAATTTGCAGGACTTTGAGTTGAGCCAGATTGATTGATGAATATTCATTTTGGAAAAAATTCTACTAATAAGTAAGACACTAGCATTGTTCACAGACGGATGGACAGATAGATGTTTTGGTAAAAAACACTTTTTCAATATCAAAGGACCCCAAAACATATTTCCATTAAAATCTTGAGTTCGATTTTTTCACAGCATTACATAACTTTCTCTATACTAAATTTTCTTTTTATTTGTTTTTTGTATCAGTGAACAGTTAATATTTTTTTTTCAAATTTTCTTCACGGAGATTCTCCCATTTGTTTGCAAATAAATTGTTCTGATTGTCAAAAATCTTTACTAAATCACAAGACACACTATGAACATATAAAAGGATGAAAGTTGCCATTCCACCATTTGCCCCTTCAAAAGCCTATACACTATTAATTCCTTGGTTTGGAATGCCTTTTCCACCAAACCTCAAAATTCACAAGGTGCTATTGCACAAGTCCAAGCATTTTGCTAACACTCCTGCAGCAATGAGGACTTACTTATCCATGTACCTATCAGTGATCAGCCAGCTAGCACGCAGCTGCCTCCCAAAGTCCTTTCACTTCACCTTGTAGTCCAGGTGTGTAATACTCTGGAGACAACAGATTACAAACTCAAAGAAACATTTTGACTGTTTTTTTTTTTTCACTTTCTTTGCTTGCTTTCTTGTATTGCTTTTCTTCCAGTCCTCTGTGCAGCTTCACTATTAAAAAATGACCATGACATCTGTTTCTTGTCAGATTCTAAGAATATGCTATTTGTGGATAAATTATAATGTTAGAATAATTGGTGCAAAAATTGTAATAAAATTTCCTAAAATGCTACATAAAAGTCTTAGATGTGCAATGTTTTACATGAAGATGAATAAATATGCATTTCATATCAATTTCTCCAAACATGCAAGCATCCACGGAAAAAGATAATTTTTCTATTTAATCATATCTCTGTCCATAGCACTTCAATATGCATATTTCAGAATTTTATCTCCAGTTTCATCAGAAATTTTAAGATCAGGAGAAAAATTGAAAAATGTCTGTTTTTAAATAGATGTAAAATGTAGTGTGTATATATTGACAGAAATTTAAAGGTTAATTTTGAGATAAAACTACACTTGTTTGCCTGTTAAAAAAAACCTTTATTTAGAAAAATGTGTGAAAAGTCACATGCCATTAATGTCAAAGTTCACCTTCATCGTTAATGAGAAAATTTATATTGAAGTGATACCCAAAATAAAGTCAATCACTTTTGAATCTAAGGTAGTAGTGGGATTTCTAATAAGGTAGTAGTAGTAGTAGTAGTAGGTAACGTAAATAGTCAAGTAGTCAATCACATTTGTACCTAAGGTAGTTGTAGTAGTACCTGGTAAGGTTTTCCTACAGAACATTTTTATTTTTTACGGAAACATTCTTGCTTGTTATTGCGTTTGATATGGAGCTCTGCATAACTGAACCTGGATTGAGAGGATTGTGATTTCCAGAGAACTATGAAAACACTTGACATTTTCTCTTATGGAGGGAATTATGAAAAGACAAAATGAGTCTAGTAACATCTAGTTTAGTAAATAAGTAAATCTTAATCATTAAAATAACATTAAAAATAAAATGTTCTATTTGTCACAAATGTTAACTGTTTCTAATGATCTCAGGCAATCAATCATTAGAATGCATGATGCTCAGTTATTAGAACCCCAATAACACCTTTGATGCAAAAATAACTATTTGTTTTCAACCTACTAGGACCAGTCGATTCAAAGGTAGGCTTGTTTTTGCAATTGTTAAAATTTGTGTGCACCCTCAAATAAAGTTGCTGACACTCATAAACTATAAAAAAAATGTCTACATTGTTTTGAACTTCTGAAGTTCAAGGGAAGAAAGAGAAAAGACTTTTCTTGAAAATTGGTCAAGCAACCACCCTTGGTTAACTTCAGTTTGGGTTGACCCAGTGCGGAAAACGATGATGTGAAGAGGGGGGGGTATTCAATTAACCTGGTAAGAACCTTAAAAAGTTACATAAACTTAATACCAGCTTCAGTAGCTAGGATCATTGTTTGTCTTGAGACTGCACTGATGACTGGAAATTACAAGTTCAATTATATGCTATCATTTGCTTGATGTGGTGAACTTTAAGCAAGTTTGTGGCCCCTCTGGAATGAAGTTTGTAGTTCAATTGCCAAAGTGCTCTGATTCATGATTCCATGATTTCCCTGATTACATCAGTTAATGCCCTAATACACCTAAATTCACTGCGGACTACTCATGGTCCTTCATTTCCCATCCTTATGGCTGAACGATGAGCTGAAAGAATGTATCTGACCAACATCAGTAATGCAAGACATGCTGCATGAGTCCCAAAACACTTAACATTTTCTGCAGATTAATGAGAAATTACAGTCCAAATACTAATTACAAATTACAACATTGACATTGGATCCCTTGATGATTGTTAACTCAGACTTTTGCAGTTTGGGTACACCAAGAAATCTTATTATCCAATCTTGATTGTTGGTGTTGGCTCTGCTATTTAGCTTCAAATTCGGGTTTTTGAATTATTTCTACCATCAATACAGCTTCCCCTTCTTCTTAGCCTTTATTCCCATTTCATGCATTCATTTATTATTCCTTTTCTTGTACTGAATCGTTAAAGTGGGTAAATATGCCCAGAATTTGGCTGAGAGATGACAAAGACTGACCATGTTGGTTGATACTTGATATGTGGAGCTGGATTAATTGGGACAATCCTTTGAAAACCTTCTGCTAATCGTCCCGGTCCATGTTGCCCACAACTAATCCGAACAAAGAACTAGGATTTCAAACCTTTGTGGCAGAGGTGGAATGTGAGCAGTCTGACCTTTAAACTTCTAATCATCTCCCTCTATTTCTTAAAATTGAATTGGTTATTGGGATGCATGCTATTTGCCTTTGGGTGATACTGATAAACTTCATTCTTGCCCCAAAACGATCAGTTTTTATTAAAAATGTACAATGAATGTTAATTTTTAAATTTAATAGATTCTAATTCTATGTTCTCTCCATTCATTTTATGATTTTTTTTTATAAAGAGAATATCAACAAAAAAATTATGCTTTTCAAATTGAAATCTTTAGGTGAAACTGAAGGTTTGTCAGTATAATAAAGAAATGTATTTGTCCTTTGTAAAGATGCATCAATATTTACCGATCTCTTGAAAATTTAGAAAATGTGAGTTACTGTATTCTCCATCTGTGGTGAAAATATTCATTCCACAATGCTTCTGTTGGTTATCCATCCTTGATATTGAATGAATACCAAATTAATTTTCCAAATTTTGCTTAATTAAGGCAAACAATGAAACATTTAATCCCTTTACAAACTCATGAGGTTTGTCAACTCATGACTTTGATTAATGGGAAAAATTCCAAATACAATGAATTAATTCTGTCTTTTTTTAAATTTTATGTTTAATTAACTATCAAGTAAAAAACAAACAAAAATAATAACCTCAGAATACACAGACAAAATGTTAGCAGAAAAATTCAAATGCAAAGGTTTCTTGCGATATACTTGTTAATTTAATCTTAATTTTTTCCCAATTTTAATGATGAGAATATTTTTAACATCTTCATGTAAAAATTTGATATTTTTATTTGCATAAAAGGATATTTTATTAACTTTAATTCCTCTCATACTATTATTGCTTCATCTTTAAGCCTTGCTTATTACAGTGTATTTTATTAGCTAGTGATAAACATCAATCATTCAAATCTTATTTTTGGAATTGAGTTGGTGTTCGTAATCACATAGCAAGTTAAAGTAAGTTTATTAAAAAGGTGGCTGGACTGTTTATATTGAATGGAATTGAAGTGATTTTATGATTGATAACATTTCATAGGCAAGAAACACTGAGAATTATTACTGAATTACCTCAAAAATATTTTCTATGGAGCCCCTACTAGATATATATTGAAAATAATATTTTTTTTTACCTGGAGGTTATCAATTTTCTCAAAAATCTTAGATGTTAAGAAGACAGTTGGACCTGCTCACCCCCAGCCTTGTCACATTCCCTGGGCACGAAGCACGAAAAGCTTCTCATCAGAAGACCTGGCTGCCAGAGTTGGGTCTCCCCACCTCCATTTCTCAACAGCTCACCACAATCCCTGCTAATAAACCCTCCAGCAATGGTGAGGCCTAATTTAATGCAATATTAATCCTCTTCTTGTGTTTCTGTCTTTTCATTTGCAGAAGTATTGGCATGAAAACCAACTCATTTCTCTCCCATTAAAGTTCTAAGTACAAGCTACAGCAGTCTCTAATAAGATCTGTTTGTGTTTCTTGTGTCAAGAACTAACATTAAAATTTATTTCACAGACGGTGCTCAGGAAGAGGAGAGTTTGCGAACAGGCAGCATTAAAGTTGTCCACTTTGGTGTGGTATGACATTTTGTCATTTTTCTCAACCTCATCCAATACATTATCTCATGTCATGTACAATATTAATGTGATAAAATTGGTGAAGTATGGTTCATACTTCCTTGCCAACAAGAAGTTGGCAAACAAAGTTAGCTCAATTTAATTAAATTTAAAATATAAATGCTTTTGATCTGAACTATCCGTCCAATGTCAATTATTATGCAGAGGAAAAGAGAAAAAGTATTCTAAGAATACTTAACAAGATCATATTTAATCTTGTAATATATGATATTTTTTATTAAAATTATTATTTGTGCCATTTTGTGTTTTAAATTCAATGACAAATTGCTACCCTAGTTCCAACATGTAATACATCATACTACCTTTACCCAGTGAAATATGCTACTTCAAATTGTTTCCATTTAGTTTCCGCTGTTAAAATGTCTTCTTGTTCTGCCATGGAAAATAACTTGTGTGAAAAAATTCAAAAAGTTCAAAATAGTCTGTTCATTGTCAAAGCATTACTAAGTTGTTATCTTCCAAAGATCTTCATTTCATGTACAAAAAACAAATACATTCAGAAAGAACTGATCGTGCACTTCTGTGTTAACACATTCAATCCTGAGGGTTAAGCTACACGATTAACTCCTGTGTCCTGGGCAATTATTCAAAACATTGTAAAATAAACCTATTGTTAGCACATCAGTTTGAAACTGATAACATCTTTATAAAATCATGTATTTTATTGTCATTTGATTATCAGATAGGAATGAAAATGGAATTTAAAAAAAAATATGTTTTCAATTTTTTATTTCTACTGAAAGAAAGAACATTACAAAATATAGGAAAAAATGCTGTGAACTTCATCAGAAAACAATACTGGTACTCTATAATAATGATATTTTTTTGATATAAGTTGTTTTTTAGGCTATTGTATCTTTTCAAGCAAATTTAGCTTTAATGTTCAATAAGGTTCACACAGAACTGCATTACAAGGTTGAAATTGTAATTGATTCATTCTTACTGCATTTCCTGTATTTTGTCCACGTTCCGAACAGACCTTGAATCTCCTAGCTGAATTTGTTTGTCATTGTTGTTTTTCTGTTGGTAGCAGTTTTCAGGAGAATATCATGCTAAGAGTCTG